>JAKSZT010050854.1:11784-23457 GCA_026826555.1 Tolypeutes matacus | reverse complement strand
TAGTTTTGATTTTCATTTGCCTAATCACTAATGATGTTGAACATTTTTTCATGTGTTTCTTCATCATTTCTATTTCTTCTGTGGACAATTTTTTTTTTCAATTCTTTTGCCCTTTTTCTGAGTATATTTATATTATATTTATATGTACTTTTTAATTTATTGAAATATATCATTCAGATATTAACATACATAAACAATAAATGGTAAGTGTTGTGAACTTAAAAAAGAAACAAGCATGACATTACACAGGAGTCCCATGCCTCACCCTACCACAAACAACTTGCACTGTTGTGAAACATTTCTTACAAATTATGAAAGATTTTCAAAATATCACTACTAACTGTAGTCCAAATCTTACATTTGATGTATTTTCCCCCAATCCACCCTATTATTATTATTGTTTTCATATACTTTTATTACAGAAGTTGTGAACTTACAAACAATCATGATAGTTTTTTCTTATTGTTGAGTTGTATTATCTCTTTTTATATCATGGATATGTGATTGGGAAAATTTTTCTCCTCTTGAGTCAGGTGCCTTTTCATCCTTTTGACAAAGTCCTTTGAGGTACAAATGTGTTTAATTTGAAGAGGTCCCATGTATCTATTTTTTTGTTGTTGTTGCTTGTGCTTTTGGTGTAAGGCTTAAGAAACTACCACCTACCACAGTATCTTGAAGATATTTTCCTACATTTTATTCTAATACTTATATGGTTGATTCTCTCTCTGTCCCTCACCCTTCTGGGAGTTGTGAAACACTGTCCTGGTTTGCTGACCCCAAAGGCAAGCTATTCAATCAGCTTTTGGTTCTATCTTCATTGCTTTTGTGAGAGAGCTGATCCCTGCCTGCTTAATCTGATGCCATCTTTCCAAATTCCCCAAAAGAGTGTATCTTGATAATGATTTGTGATTGGTGTGTTTATATATCATTATCCTTTAGACTGTAGCTATAATTACAAGGATACTACTTTTAAACAGGAATCTTTTACCAGATTCCACTCAGGAGAGGTTTAGACTTCATTTTAATACGGAACCCACTTCACTAATAAAAAATCTCAAGATTTTCAATGTTGATAGTCTGCCAAAATTACAGCTGGCATTCCAATATCTCTACCCGAAAAGTCCTTATAATACTTTATTTTGTGGATAAATTAATCCCTTATGTTAGACCAGATTAGGAAGGAATTTTTAAAGATGAATGAAAATTTACAGGTATGAATGAGTATATTTAAAATGAAAAAAGGTCAGAAACCAATAATCTAAACAAAGATCTTGGGAAACTGTAAAAAAAACAGCAAACTCAAACTAAAGTTATTATAACGAGTAAATAATGAAGATTAGAGTGGGAAGAAATGAAATAGCAAGTGGAAAAACAATTGAGAGAACCAATGAAATTAAAGGTGGGTTCTTGGAAGAGATCAATAAAATTGCAAATGCTTAGTTAAAATAAAAAAAAGAAAGTGAGAATGCAAATTATTAAATCTAAAATGTAATTAGGATATTGCTAGATATTGTAGATATTAAAGTGATTATAAGGGAATATGATGAGTAATTGTATGCAAACAATCTACATAGTCTAGAAGAAGTAGAGAAATTCCTAGAAACACAAAATTTATCCAAATTGACTAAGATGGAACAGAAAATCTCAACAAACCTATAAAAAACTAAGAGATTCAATCAATCATCAAAAAACTTCCCCAAAAAAGAGAATTCCAGGACAAGGCAGCCTCAAAGGTGAATTCTACCAAATATTCAAGAAAGAATTTATCCCAATTCTCAAACTCTTACAAATTGGAGAGGGAATGCTTCCTAACTCCTTCTATGAGGCCAGTGTTATTGTGGTACCAAAGCTACAAAAAGACCTATACAGGAAAGAAAACTTAGGACCCCTTTCCCTTAAAAAATATTAATGAAAATTCCCTGGAAAAAATACTAGCAAATTAAATAAAACAGAATATTAAAATCATATAAACAATGCTGAAAGAGTGAAAACATTCCCTTAGAGTTCTGGAACAGGGCAAGTATGCCTGCTTCCACTATTATTATTCAATATTTTATTGGAAGTCCTTGCCAAAGAAATTATGAAATAAAACTATATATAAGGAATACAAATTAGAAAGGAAGAAACAAAGCTATTTGTATTCAAAGAAGACAAGATTCTTTATATAGAAAATACCAAAGTTTCCATGAGAAAACTTCTAGATCTCATGAAGGAATCCAGGGAAATGCAGGCTATGAGATTAACCCGCAACACTCAGTTATGTTTCATTAGACTAGCAAAGAATATTCCTAACTGAAAGTTGAAAAGGATTCATTAACAATAGCATCTAAAAGAATAAAATACCTGGGAATAATCTATTTTTCACATAATAAATATTATTTTTAAAGAAGTTGTAGATTTCAAGAGAGTTACATTGGAAGAATAGGGGATTTCCATATGCCCCATCACCTCCCCTGCCCCTCCCACATTTTCCCCTATTAATAACATCCTACATTATTGTGGTACATTTATTAAAATTGATGAACAAATATTGAGTCATTGCTGTTTACCACGGTCTATAATTTACAATATGGTTTTTACTTTGCATTGTAAAAATTTATCGGTTTTGACAAAAAATATAATGACCTGTATCTATCATTGCAATATCATGCAGACCAATTCCAATGTTAAAAAAATGTCCTATGTTCCAATTAATCTCCCCTATCCCTCCCATGAGAACCTCTGGTAACCATTATCTTTATATCAATGTTACAAATTCTTCCATTACTACAATAATATTAAGTCTATTTTGGTCCATGTTTGCATTCTCCCCTTCCTTTTCTTCATTCCTAAATCTTGCAAATTTGGGGATAGTAATGCCCACTCTACTTCATATTAAGAGGGAACTTATATCTTAAAGGTAAAATGGAATGAACTGTTTTGACTGAAGTTGTAGACAGTTTTTTTGGGAGGAATGGTATTGTACATCTTCATCCTGTTGTTGGTTTCCCTGGGCAAGTCCATTGAAATGAACAGTAGGTGTTGGCCACAAGTGTGCTGAGATTCAGGGTTCAACAGGCATATGAACAGACTGAAGATTTAAGTTTCTGGGACATATATTTAATGGCTATATTCCAAATTATAGGTTCAAATAAAGGGGTAGGAGAATCATGTGTAAGGAATTTATAAATGAGTCTAACCCTGTTACAGTGAGGAAACAGGTTATCATATATTCCAAGTTAAGGCCCGCCAATGGAGTGCTTAAAGTGTCCATATGTTTCTAGAGCTCTCGTGGGCATCCCTGTTAAGGCTTTGTTTACTGTGGCAGTTAGTGAGATCCACCTGAGACATGCATAAATGTAACCTCTGGAATGATTTCTGGACTCACTTTGAAATCTCTTAGTTGTAAAAACTCTTTTGTATTTAATGAGTCCCTCCTTTGGTCAAGGTCTTTTCCCAAATACATCTCTGGTTGGCCCTTGGTATTAGTCTTTTGGTGCCCAGGAGGTTTATCCCCAGGAGTTATGTCCCATGGTGTTGGGAAATTAATTTGTTGAGCCTGGCTTAGAGATAGACCATATTTAAGTAACAAGGAAATTTTCAGTTGATAACTATTAGACCATAAATATTAGGTTATTTCCAATTTTACAAGAATAAGGGCCATAAGAATAAGCATTAATATGGAGGGCTTGGCATATTGGTCTGTTTTCTTTTACTAGACATGGGCTATGTACTCTAGAGATTCTTTGTACTCTATTTGATAATGTAGCAAGACTCCTTAGAATGGTAATGTACTATTTTTTTTTTGGTTATTGTGTTGGTCTCCACCTAGTTAGTTAACGCCATATGACCTCATGAACACATTCATCTTGGAGAGAGACTTGCCCCAGATGCACCCTTCCCCACACATCCCCCTATCACCAACACTCTGCACCAGTGGCCCTCCTCTGTAATAGCTGCCAAAAGCACAATACCCCCCTTTATTCTCAACCACAGTCCTCAACCTCCCCAGAGTTCCAGTTCTTTTCTCCAGCCCTCCCTCTAGATACATAGTTAGCCCAAATCACCCCCACAACTCTGCTCACAATCACACTCCAGCACCATTTACCTCATTCACATCACTGCACCATTATCACCCCATCCACTGCCAAACCACCATCATCCACCTTATCTTAGGTTATGCCCACATGAAACATTTACTCACCACTCTACACCCATTCTATCTCCTGGTATTCTATCTTCCAGACTTTACCTCTGTGAGTCTGCTCAGTATTCTTTGTTCATATCAGTGAGATCATGCAATATTTGCTCTTCAGTCACTGGTTTACTTCATTCAACTTAAGATCTTCAAGATTCATCCATATTGTCACATGTGTCAGTAGTTCATTCCTGCTTACAGCTAAGTAATATTCCATCATATGTTTATGCCACATTTAATTTATCAATTCATCTATTGATGGCCACCTTCTGAGCAGGGGGTGGGGTTTCTCTTATTGTCTTATTCTTTCTTTCTCATCTGCGGCACCATTTTCACGGACCCAGGTCCTGACTGGCACCTGACCAGCAACATATTTCCAACTTTTGGCAATTGTGAATAAGGCCATGAGGAACATTGCTGTACATATGCCAAAACGTCTTCTGTTATGGCTGCAACATTCTACATTCTCACCAGCATTGGATGAGTGTTCCTATTCCTCCACATACTCTCCAACAGCTGTAGTTTTCTGTTATTTTTATAGCAGCAAGTCTAATAAGTGTAAGATGATATCCCACTGTAATTTTGATTTACATTTCGCTAATAGCTAGTGATGTTGAACATCTTTTCATGTGTTTTGGGGCCATTTTTATTTCCTCTTTGGAAAAGTGTCTACTTAAATCTCTTGCCCATTTTTAAATGGGTTGTTTGCCTTTTTATTTTCATGAGGTAAGATGTCTTTATATATGATGGATATTAGACCCCTATCAGCTACATTGTTCGCACATATTTTCTCCTATTGTGTAGGGTGCCTTTTAACTTTCTTAACAAACTCCATTTGAGTTTGAGAGTTTTAATTTTGAGGTCCCATTTTTCTATTTTTTTCTTTTGTTGCTCATGCATTAGGTGAAAAGTATATGAAACCATTTCCTACTACAGGATCTCATAGATTCTTCCCTATATTACTTTCTAGGGGCTTTATGGTCTTGGCTTTTATATTTAGGTCTTCGATCCATCTTGAGGTAATTTTTGTGTAGGGTATGAGATGGCAATCCTCTTTCATTCTTTAGGATATAGATATCCAGTTCTCCAAGCACTATTTTTTGAAGACACTCTTCTGTCTACTTGAGTGGCTTGGTGGCCTTGTCGAATATCAGTTGGCTGTGTATATGCTGGTCTATATCTGAACTTTCAATGTGGTTCCATTTATCAATATTTCTATCCTTGTGCGAATACCATGAAGTTACGACCACTGTGGCTTTTTAGCATGTTTTAAATTCAAGCAGTATGATACAATTTCATTTTTCCTTTTAAAGATGTTTTTGGCTATTTGGGGCCCTTATACTTCCAAATAAATTTGGTAATTGGTTTTCCAGGTCTGTTAATAAGTGCTTTTGGAATTTTATTGGAATTGGGTTGAATCTGTAAATCAATCTGGAAAAGATTGACATTTTAATTATATTTAGTATTCCAGTCCTTCAATATGGAATATGATTCCATTTATTTAGGTCTTATTTGACTTCCTTTAGCAATGTTGTGTGATTTTCTGCCTACAAGTCCTTTACATACTTATTTCAGTGTATTTCTAGATATTTGATTATTTTAGTTGTTATTGTAAATAGAATTTTTTTCTTGTTTTTATCTTCAGATTGCTCATTACTGGTGTATAGAAAAGCTGCTGATTGTTGCCTGTTCATCTTATATCCTTCCTGTCACTTTACTGAACTGATGTGCTATGTTGTACATTTTTTTTTTTTTTGGACTTCCTACATGTAGAATCATGGCATCTGCAATTAGTGAAAATTTGTCTTTTCCAAACTGGATGCTGTTTATTTGTTTTTCTTGCCTAAGTGTTCAAGGAAGTACTTCTAATACAATAGTAACCAAGAATGGTGAGAGTGAGCATTCTTGCCTTGTTTCATATCTTAGAGAAAGCCTATAACCTTTTACCATTGCGTATGGTCATAGCTGTGGGGTTTTCATATATGCCTTTTATCATGTTGAGGAAGTTTCCATCTAACCCTATATTTTGAAGTAATTTTATCAAGATGGAGGCTATATTTTCTTGAATGCCTCTTCTGTATCTGTTGAGATGATCAAGTGATGTTGGCATCATAGACTGAGTCAAGAGGATACATTGAAAAATTGTATTGTCCCTCCTCTCTGATTTTTGGAAGATTTTAGGCAGGATTAGTATTATTTCTTTCTGGAGTGATTGATAGTATTTGCCCATAAAGCCATCTGGTCCTGGGCTTTTCTCGGATGACAGGATTTTATGACTACTTCAATCTCATTACTGGTGATTCGTCTATTCTGTTCTTCCATTTCTACTTTCATCAAGGTAGTTTCATGTGTCTTTCTAGAAATTCCTACCTTTCATCTAAATTGTCCATATTGTTGGCATACAATTTTTCAATGTATCCTCTTAAGATACTTTATTTCTTTGGGGTCAGTGTTGATATACCCTCTCTTATTTCTGATTTTATTTATTTGCATCTTCTCTCTTTTTCTCTTTGTTAGCCTAGCTAAGGATTTTTCAATTTTATGAATTTTCTCAAAGAACCAGCTTTTGGTTTTGTGTGTTCTTTCTAATTTTTCTTATTCTCATTTCATTTTATTCTGCTCTATTCATTGTTATTTCCTTCCATCTGTTTGCTTTGGGATAAGTTTGTTTTTCCTTTTCTAGTTCCTTCAGGTGTGTAGTTATCGCTTTGATTTTAGCTCCTTTTTTCTTTTTTAAAGTAGGTATTTAGGGCTATAAGTTTCCTTCTTGGCACTAATTTAGCTGCACCCATACATTATAATATGTTTTTTTTTTTTTTTCTCTCACTTTCATTTGCTTTGAGGTAGTTACTATTTATCTGGCAACTTCCTCCTTGACAAAGTAATTGTTTAAGGGTGTATTGTTTAACTTCTGTATATTGTTTCTAGTCCTGTTCTCTGTCTTTTATTGATTTCCAGCTTCATTTCATTGTGGTCAGAGATATTACTTTGTATAATTTCAATATATCTATATTTGGTGAAACTTGTTGTATGAGCTTGCATGAGGTTTATCCTGGAGAGTGATCCATGAGCAATCAAGAACACTGTATATCCTGCTGTTTGGGAATGTAGTGGCCTGTATAAATCTATTAGGTCTAGTTCTTCTAACATATAATTCAATGTCTCTGTTTATTGAGCCTCTGTCAAGATGATCTCATGAATCCTGATAGTGGTGAATTGAAGTACCCTATTCTGATTGTAAAGGCATCTACTTCTCCCTTTCATTTTGCCAGTATTTGCCTCATATATTTTGGGGCACACAGTTTAGTACATAAATATTTATGATTGTTCTTTCTTCCTGGAATATTTCCCCTTTTATTAATATATAGTGTCCTTCTTTGTGTCTTACAAAACTTTTGCATTTAAAGTCTATTTTATCCAATATTAGCATAGCAACTCCTGCCGTGTTTTTTTTTTTTTTTTTTTTTTATTGGTTGCATGTAAAATTGTTTGAAAACCTTTCTCTTGGAACCTGTTTTTTCTTTGGGTCTAAGATGAGTTTCTTGTTGACAGCATATAGATGGGTTATATTTCCTTATCCATTCTGCTAATCTATGTCTTTTGATGGGAGAGTTAAATCCAGTAACATTCAATTTTATTACTGTCAAGGCACTACTTATATTAGCCATTTCTTCTTTAGATTTATCTATGCCATATTTTCTTTTTCTTTTTTTTAGTTATTCTTACTAAATAATCTCCCTTTCTACACTCTGCTCCAACCTTTTCTCTCCTGTTTACTTTTAACCAGTAGAACTCCCTTTAATATTTCTTGAAGGTAATACTTTTGTTGACAAATACTCCAACTTCTGTATATCTGTGACCATTTTGAATGTGAACTCATTTTTGAATGCCAGTCATACAACCCAAAGTGACCTATAGCTTCAACATAATCCCTGTAAACCTGCCAGGTGTCTTTTTAGAAGAAATAGAAAAGAAGTTCCTCATACATATGCATTTATATTTCACCAGGACTGTAGTACCACTTTTCGGTGTTATATCAATTTATTTCATGTCTTTTGACCTGTTTATACTGTGAACCGTTTGAAAGGAGGCACAGTATTGAACAATTTCTCTTCAACACAGAAGTTTAGTGCTTATATTACAGTATTGCTGAATAAATATTAGTAGTATGACTGAGAAAACAAATGGTTGATTGAGGTGAACAGATATTATTAACTATGGGGGAGAAAGGAGAAGCAGTGAGAACAGAGGAAATCCTGTTTTTAGAAGGCAATTCCATGTATGAGAGCCAACTCCAGAGGATACAGAATATATTTTAGGGTATCCAGAATTTCTATCCCTAATTAGAGATAGGGAAATCATTTTAAGAATCCTTGCCATAATTGAGCCCACACCTAAAGATAGGAGACCTCCTATGGGACTAAGGTATACAATGGGATAAGAGATGAATATCGATTTCCAAAGCTGTTTCCTGAGTGTCTAAATCAGCATGAGTTTGCATTGTGATTTTCTCTTTTTCCTCTTAGAATTAAATACTCAGGGAGTAGAGTGACAAAAGAATAGTTCATTAATGATGCACATGGGAATGAAATCCCTAAAGGTATGGAAGCTCTAAATGCTTCTGCTACAACATCTCTACTCTCTTTACTAATCTCTTGTGATGGGAAAACACAACAGTGTCTTCTAGAGACCTGGTGAGTGGTTCCATCTCTCTGCTGTTCCTGAAAGCAGGATTTCCAATTTCATCCATCATTCAGGGAGGAATCTGGGTTGGTGAACTAGGACTCTACTCTGATAATTTCAGGTTGAGTCACAGAATCTTCACAGGTTCTGGGGGGATGTATTATGGCTCTATGTACCTCTTTTATTGGTAATAATTTTAGGGCATCAACAGGGCATATATGTAAAGAAAGCTTAATCACACAAAGTCCTGCCTACTTAAAAAGCCTGATTGTGGAGGGGGATAATGGATACACTAAAATAACTTCTTTTTCCAATCTGTCTCCTCTAGTGTTGGCTCTCATTCAAGGAGTTTCCTTCTCTCAGAAGCATTTTCCTTGTTTCACGATGTCTTCTTATTCTACAATTATAAGAAATATCTCTATAACCACATTCATTCATTTCTTCTTATAGTCATTCAACAAACATTTAGTCATCAAATACTTAAAAGCAGGCACTAAATATAATTCTGGGAACAAAGAAATGACTTGACATTTTACTTTATATCACGGAATTTGCATCTAAAAAGGATAAGAGATATTGAATTGGGTACACGCAATATCCTGAGATGTACTGAAATTTTGGTGAAGTGGATTCAAAACTTTGGATGCACCCTGTGGAGGTAAGTGAAAGCTTCACAAGGGAGCTGATAATTGTACTGAAGTTTGAAAGATGAATTGGAGTAATTCCAGGAGGACAATTTGGTAGAAGCAGAACAAGAAGAGATGACAGGGATAACAATGTGGGACCAATCAACCTTAAGGTGTGATGAGGTTTTAAAAGTACTTCATATTATTTGATGAACAATGAGGGACAGGCAGGGATGGGTGAAACATGAGCCTGGCAAGGTTGGCAGCAGCCAAATAACAGAGAGCCTTGTGTTTTGTCACAAAGATTGATCTTCATGTTTGAAGTTATTGGAGGTTTAGTGCAGGGATTTTAGAAGATGACGTTCATGAAAATTCTGGCCCTGTCAAATGCTCTCTTTGGGCCAATGTGAATATTTCTGTTATCAAAACACCAGAGAGATGATGAGGGTTGGAAATAGCACAGTAGACATGGAGAAGGAAGTTTGTGGGTGAGTCTGGGTGGGGTTTAATCAAAATTATCAAATATTCACTATTAATTCTAGGAACAATGCCAGACACTTTATATTCATTATTTTATATTCAATTACTTTATGAAATTGCCTTCAAAATTCTGTTTTAATTAGCAAAGAATGGGAGTCTCACAGCAGTGTGTTATCCTTGTCCAAGGGATAGAATTGTGTTTGGATTGACCTGGGGCTTGATATTCCTAGGATTTTGCATTTCACTAATAATTTTATTTCTTAATAAGCTATCTTTTAGAACTGTTTTAGATTTATTTTTTTAAAAAGTCAAGGATAATAAAGAGAGTTTCCAAGAATCTCTCACACCTTTTCCCTTATTATTGCAATCTCCCATACAAAATAAAGACTACATTTATTTGTCATAAATTCTTAGTCCCTTTGTGATAGGGACAGCTTCTCAGACTCCCTCATTTTTCATGACTGGATAGTTTTGAGGAGTCCAGGACAGGAATTTTATAAAGTGTCCCTCAGTTGGAACTTGTATGATGTTTTTCTCATGACTAGACTGGAATTATTTGTATTGGTAGGAAAACACCAGAGATAAAGTGCCATTTTCATCACATCATCTCCAGGGTGCATCACATGATATATCATCTTTGATGATGACTTTGATCAACAGTGTTTTGAGGTTCCCCAACTAAAAATTTCCTCAGTCCTCTTCCTTTCCCTAAATCACCTGTGAAAAGAATTCACTATGTAAAGCCCACATTCACAAGTGGAATTTATGCTCCACCTCCTTGAGCATGCAATGTCTACATAAATCATTACAATTCTTCTGCCTGGGAATTTCTCTCTTATTTATTTATTCAACTATTTATTTATATCAGGATTGACTCATGACATTTATTTTATATTTTGGGTTGTAATACAATTCTACTTTTTGTTGTTCAGATTCTTCCAATTTTGGCCATGGGGGCTCTTTCTGCTGTGCCCAGTGAACATTTGATATTATCACTATCATTGGGGAGTTTATTTTAGTACCTATTTACTTTCTGTTATCACAAGCTGCTCCAAGCTCTTCTAGTATAGTTCTTGTCCCAGCCGTGCAGTCAGCTATTTCTCTAAGAAGACTCTTCTTGGAGAATTGTGTTAAAATCCAATATGTGAGCTTTATATGCACCTTGCTACTGGCCCCTACCCATGGAGATTGTAAGGAAATATATGTTTATACACTATCCTATGTATATACACATATCTGTAATATTTCTACATGCAAGCCTCTCTATCTATATTCACCTTCTTACGAGTTCAGACTGATGTGCCTAACTCTAAACCATTACCACATAGAACAACCCAGCTTCCTCCCCTTGTTTTCACTAACCTCCCACTACACAGTGAGAAACATATTCCTTCCATCTGCCATCCATTTACTTCATTGCCTGATACCAGTGTACATATATAAAATTAAGATAATTTTTAACCCATATCCTGGTGGGATATGAACTTATAAACTAGACTACAGTACTTACACACAGTGTCCATTCACTTCATTTTACAGACTCCATTCATATCCAATATTACTATTTCAGCAACTTTTTCTTGCATACTCTTCTGAGAGGCTATGTCATACATTGTAAAACAGGTAGGTTGCTTTTGAATATTTTACATTCCATCATGGAATTCTCTTGAACTATTAAATATATATTTTTACATACATTAATGTTCA
>JAKSZT010050854.1:0-11684 GCA_026826555.1 Tolypeutes matacus | reverse complement strand
TGAACATTAATGTATGTAAAAATATATATTTAATAGTTCAAGAGAATTCCATGATGGAATGTAAAATATTCAAAAACAACCTACCTGTTTTACAATGTATGACATAGCCTCTCGGAAGAGTATGCAAGAAAAAGTTGCTGAAATAGTAATATTGGATATGAATGGAGTCTGTAAAATGAAGTGAATGGACACTGTGTGTAAGTACTGTAGTCTAGTTTATAAGTTCATATCCCACCAGGATATGGGTTAAAAATTATCTTAATTTTATATATGTACACTGGTATCAGGCAATGAAGTAAATGGATGGCAGATGGAAGGAATATGTTTCTCACTGTGTAGTGGGAGGTTAGTGAAAACAAGGGGAGGAAGCTGGGTTGTTCTATGTGGTAATGGTTTAGAGTTAGGCACATCAGTCTGAACTCGTAAGAAGGTGAATATAGATAGAGAGGCTTGCATGTAGAAATATTACAGATATGTGTATATACATAGGATAGTGTATAAACATATATTTCCTTACAATCTCCATGGGTAGGGGCCAGTAGCAAGGTGCATATAAAGCTCACATATTGGATTTTAACACAATTCTCCAAGAAGAGTCTTCTTAGAGAAATAGCTGACTGCACGGCTGGGACAAGAACTATACTAGAAGAGCCTGGAGCAGCTTGTGATAACAGAAAGTAAATAGGTACTAAAATAAACTCCCCAATGATAGTGATAATATCAAATGTACACTGGGCACAGCAGAAAGAGCCCCCATGGCCAAAATTGGATGAATCTGAATAACAAAAAGTAGAATTGTATTACAACCCAAAGTATAAAATAAATGTCATGAGTCAATCCTGATATAAATAAATAGTTGTATAAATAAATAAGAGGGAAATTCCCAGGCAGAAGAATTGTAATGATTTATGTAGACATTGCATGCTCAAGGAGGTGGAACATAAATTCCACTTCTGAATGTGGGCTTTACATAGTGAATTCTTTTCACAGGTGATTTAGGGAAAGGAAGAGGACTGAGGAAATTTTTAGTTGGGGAACCTCAAAACACTGTTGATCAAAGTCATCATCAAAGATGATATATCATGTGATGCACCCTGGAGATGATGTGATGAAAATGGCACTTTATCTCTGGTGATTTCCTACCAATACACATAATTCCAGTCTAGTCATGAGAAAAACATCATACAAGTTCCAACTGAGGAACACTTTATAAAATTCCTGTCCTGGACTCCTCAAAACTATCCAGTCATGAAAAATGACGGAGTCTGAGAAGCTGTCCCTATCACAAAGGGACTAAGAATTTATGACAAATAAATGTAGTCTTTATTTTGTATGGGAGATTGCAATAATAAGGGAAAAAGTGTGAGAGATTCTTGGAAACTCTCTTTACTATCCTTGACTTTTTAAAAAAATAAATCTAAAACGGTTCTAAAAGATAGCTTATTAAGAAATAAAATTATTAGTGAAATGCAAAATCCTAGGAATATCAAGCCCCAGGTCAATCCAAACACAATTCTATCCCTTGGACAAGGATAACACACTGCTGTGAGACTCCCATTCTTTGCTAATTAAAACAGAATTTTGAAGGCAATTTCATAAAGTAATTGAATATAAAATAATGAATATAAAGTGTCTGGCATTGTTCCTAGAATTAATAGTGAATATTTGATAATTTTGATTAAACCCCACCCAGACTCACCCACAAACTTCCTTCTCCATGTCTACTGTGCTATTTCCAACCCTCATCATCTCTCTGGTGTTTTGATAACAGAAATATTCACATTGGCCCAAAGAGAGCATTTGACAGGGCCAGAATTTTCATGAACGTCATCTTCTAAAATCCCTGCACTAAACCTCCAATAACTTCAAACATGAAGATCAATCTTTGTGACAAAACACAAGGCTCTCTGTTATTTGGCTGCTGCCAACCTTGCCAGGCTCATGTTTCACCCATCCCTGCCTGTCCCTCATTGTTCATCAAATAATATGAAGTACTTTTAAAACCTCATCACACCTTAAGGTTGATTGGTCCCACATTGTTGTCCCTGTCATCTCTTCTTGTTCTGCTTCTACCAAATTGTCCTCCTGGAATTACTCCAATTCGTCTTTCAAACTTCAGTACAATTATCAGCTCCCTTGTGAAGCTTTCACTTACCTCCACAGGGTGCATCCAAAGTTTTGAATCCACTTCACCAAAATTTCAGTACATCTCAGGATATTGCGTGTACCCAATTCAATATCTCTTATCCTTTTTAGATGCAAATTCCGTGATATAAAGTAAAATGTCAAGTCATTTCTTTGTTCCCAGAATTATATTTAGTGCCTGCTTTTAAGTATTTGATGACTAAATGTTTGTTGAATGACTATAAGAAGAAATGAATGAATGTGGTTATAGAGATATTTCTTATAATTGTAGAATAAGAAGACATCGTGAAACAAGGAAAATGCTTCTGAGAGAAGGAAACTCCTTGAATGAGAGCCAACACTAGAGGAGACAGATTGGAAAAAGAAGTTATTTTAGTGTATCCATTATCCCCCTCCACAATCAGGCTTTTTAAGTAGGCAGGACTTTGTGTGATTAAGCTTTCTTTACATATATGCCCTGTTGATGCCCTAAAATTATTACCAATAAAAGAGGTACATAGAGCCATAATACATCCCCCCAGAACCTGTGAAGATTCTGTGACTCAACCTGAAATTATCAGAGTAGAGTCCTAGTTCACCAACCCAGATTCCTCCCTGAATGATGGATGAAATTGGAAATCCTGCTTTCAGGAACAGCAGAGAGATGGAACCACTCACCAGGTCTCTAGAAGACACTGTTGTGTTTTCCCATCACAAGAGATTAGTAAAGAGAGTAGAGATGTTGTAGCAGAAGCATTTAGAGCTTCCATACCTTTAGGGATTTCATTCCCATGTGCATCATTAATGAACTATTCTTTTGTCACTCTACTCCCTGAGTATTTAATTCTAAGAGGAAAAAGAGAAAATCACAATGCAAACTCATGCTGATTTAGACACTCAGGAAACAGCTTTGGAAATCGATATTCATCTCTTATCCCATTGTATACCTTAGTCCCATAGGAGGTCTCCTATCTTTAGGTGTGGGCTCTAGTATGGCAAGGATTCTTAAAATGATTTCCCTATCTCTAATTAGGGATAGAAATTCTGGATACCTTAAAATATATTCTGTATCCTCTGGACTTGGCTCTCATACATGGAATTGCCTTCTAGAAACAGGATTTACTCTGGTCTCACTGCTTCTCCTTTCTCCCCCATAGTTAACAACATTTGTTCACCTCAATCAACCATTTGTTTTCTCAGTCATACTACTAATATTTATTCAGCAATACTGTAATGTAAGCACTAAACTATGTTCTGTGTTGAAGAGAAATTGTTC
Organism: Tolypeutes matacus; assembly: GCA_026826555.1. Taxonomy (NCBI): domain Eukaryota; kingdom Metazoa; phylum Chordata; class Mammalia; order Cingulata; family Chlamyphoridae; genus Tolypeutes; species Tolypeutes matacus. Next base: position 8,284 of record JAKSZT010050854.1, on the reverse strand, counting down.
AATACTGTGCCTCCTTTCAAACGGTTCACAGTATAAACAGGTCAAAAGACATGAAATAAATTGATATAACACCGAAAAGTGGTACTACAGTCCTGGTGAAATATAAATGCATATGTATGAGGAACTTCTTTTCTATTTCTTCTAAAAAGACACCTGGCAGGTTTACAGGGATTATGTTGAAGCTATAGGTCACTTTGGGTTGTATGACTGGCATTCAAAAATGAGTTCACATTCAAAATGGTCACAGATATACAGAAGTTGGAGTATTTGTCAACAAAAGTATTACCTTCAAGAAATATTAAAGGGAGTTCTACTGGTTAAAAGTAAACAGGAGAGAAAAGGTTGGAGCAGAGTGTAGAAAGGAAGATTATTTAGTAAGAATAACTAAAAAAAAAAGAAAAAGAAAATATGGCATAGATAAATCTAAAGAAGAAATGGCTAATATAAGTAGTGCCTTGACAGTAATAAAATTGAATGTTACTGGATTTAACTCTTCCATCAAAAGACACAGATTAGCAGAATGGATAAGGAAATATAACCCATCTATATGCTGTCAACAAGAAACTCATCTTAGACCCAAAGAAAAAACAGGTTCCAAGAGAAAGGTTTTCAAACAATTTTACATGCAACCAATAAAAAAAAAAAAAAAAAAAAAAACACGGCAGGAGTTGCTATGCTAATATTGGATAAAATAGACTTTAAATGCAAAAGTTTTGTAAGACACAAAGAAGGACACTATATATTAATAAAAGGGGAAATATTCCAGGAAGAAAGAACAATCATAAATATTTATGTACTAAACTGTGTGCCCCAAAATATATGAGGCAAATACTGGCAAAATGAAAGGGAGAAGTAGATGCCTTTACAATCAGAATAGGGTACTTCAATTCACCACTATCAGGATTCATGAGATCATCTTGACAGAGGCTCAATAAACAGAGACATTGAATTATATGTTAAAAGAACTAGACCTAATAGATTTATACAGGCCACTACATTCCAAAACAGCAGGATATACAGTGTTCTTGATTGCTCATGGATCACTCTCCAGGATAAACCTCATGCAAGCTCATACAACAAGTTTCACCAAATATAGATATATTGAAATTATACAAAGTAATATCTCTGACCACAATGAAATGAAGCTGGAAATCAATAAAAGACAGAGAACAGGACTAGAAACAATATACAGAAGTTAAACAATACACCCTTAAACAATTACTTTGTCAAGGAGGAAGTTGCCAGATAAATAGTAACTACCTCAAAGCAAATGAAAGTGAGAGAAAAAAAAAAAAAAACATATTATAATGTATGGGTGCAGCTAAATTAGTGCCAAGAAGGAAACTTATAGCCCTAAATACCTACTTTAAAAAAGAAAAAAGGAGCTAAAATCAAAGCGATAACTACACACCTGAAGGAACTAGAAAAGGAAAAACAAACTTATCCCAAAGCAAACAGATGGAAGGAAATAACAATGAATAGAGCAGAATAAAATGAAATGAGAATAAGAAAAATTAGAAAGAACACACAAAACCAAAAGCTGGTTCTTTGAGAAAATTCATAAAATTGAAAAATCCTTAGCTAGGCTAACAAAGAGAAAAAGAGAGAAGATGCAAATAAATAAAATCAGAAATGAGAGAGAGGGTATATCAACACTGACCCCAAAGAAATAAAGTATCTTAAGAGGATACATTGAAAAATTGTATGCCAACAATATGGACAATTTAGATGAAAGGTAGGAATTTCTAGAAAGACACATGAAACTACCTTGATGAAAGTAGAAATGGAAGAACAGAATAGACGAATCACCAGTAATGAGATTGAAGTAGTCATAAAATCCTGTCATCCGAGAAAAGCCCAGGACCAGATGGCTTTATGGGCAAATACTATCAATCACTCCAGAAAGAAATAATACTAATCCTGCCTAAAATCTTCCAAAAATCAGAGAGGAGGGACAATACAATTTTTCAATGTATCCTCTTGACTCAGTCTATGATGCCAACATCACTTGATCATCTCAACAGATACAGAAGAGGCATTCAAGAAAATATAGCCTCCATCTTGATAAAATTACTTCAAAATATAGGGTTAGATGGAAACTTCCTCAACATGATAAAAGGCATATATGAAAACCCCACAGCTATGACCATACGCAATGGTAAAAGGTTATAGGCTTTCTCTAAGATATGAAACAAGGCAAGAATGCTCACTCTCACCATTCTTGGTTACTATTGTATTAGAAGTACTTCCTTGAACACTTAGGCAAGAAAAACAAATAAACAGCATCCAGTTTGGAAAAGACAAATTTTCACTAATTGCAGATGCCATGATTCTACATGTAGGAAGTCCAAAAAAAAAAAAAATGTACAACATAGCACATCAGTTCAGTAAAGTGACAGGAAGGATATAAGATGAACAGGCAACAATCAGCAGCTTTTCTATACACCAGTAATGAGCAATCTGAAGATAAAAACAAGAAAAAAATTCTATTTACAATAACAACTAAAATAATCAAATATCTAGAAATACACTGAAATAAGTATGTAAAGGACTTGTAGGCAGAAAATCACACAACATTGCTAAAGGAAGTCAAATAAGACCTAAATAAATGGAATCATATTCCATATTGAAGGACTGGAATACTAAATATAATTAAAATGTCAATCTTTTCCAGATTGATTTACAGATTCAACCCAATTCCAATAAAATTCCAAAAGCACTTATTAACAGACCTGGAAAACCAATTACCAAATTTATTTGGAAGTATAAGGGCCCCAAATAGCCAAAAACATCTTTAAAAGGAAAAATGAAATTGTATCATACTGCTTGAATTTAAAACATGCTAAAAAGCCACAGTGGTCGTAACTTCATGGTATTCGCACAAGGATAGAAATATTGATAAATGGAACCACATTGAAAGTTCAGATATAGACCAGCATATACACAGCCAACTGATATTCGACAAGGCCACCAAGCCACTCAAGTAGACAGAAGAGTGTCTTCAAAAAATAGTGCTTGGAGAACTGGATATCTATATCCTAAAGAATGAAAGAGGATTGCCATCTCATACCCTACACAAAAATTAGCTCAAGATGGATCGAAGACCTAAATATAAAAGCCAAGACCATAAAGCCCCTAGAAAGTAATATAGGGAAGAATCTATGACATCCTGTAGTAGGAAATGGTTTCATATACTTTTCACCTAATGCATGAGCAACAAAAGAAAAAAATAGAAAAATGGGACCTCAAAATTAAAACTCTCAAGCTCAAATGGAGTTTGTTAAGAAAGTTAAAAGGCACCCTACACAATAGGAGAAAATATGTGCGAACAATGTAGCTGATAGGGGTCTAATATCCATCATATATAAAGACATCTTACCTCATGAAAATAAAAAGGCAAACAACCCATTTAAAAATGGGCAAGAGATTTAAGTAGACACTTTTCCAAAGAGGAAATAAAAATGGCCCCAAAACACATGAAAAGATGTTCAACATCACTAGCTATTAGCGAAATGTAAATCAAAATTACAGTGGGATATCATCTTACACTTATTAGACTTGCTGCTATAAAAATAACAGAAAACTACAGCTGTTGGAGAGTATGTGGAGGAATAGGAACACTCATCCAATGCTGGTGAGAATGTAGAATGCTGCAGCCATAGCAGAAGACGTTTTGGCATATGTGCAGCAATGTTATTCATGGCCTTATTCACAATTGCCAAAAGTTGGAAATATGTTGCTGGTCAGGTGCCAGTCAGGACCTGGGTCCGTGAAAATGGTGCCACAGATGAGAAAGAAAGAATAAGACAATAATAGAAACCCCAGCCCCTGCTCAGAAGGTGGCCATCAATAGATGAATTGATAAATTAAATGTGGCATAAACATATGATGGAATATTACTTAGCTGTAAGCAGGAATGAACTACTGACACATGTGACAAAATGGATGAATCTTGAAGATCTTAAGTTGAATGAAGTAAACCAGTGACTGAAGAGCAAATATTGCATGATCTCACTGATATGAACAAAGAATATTGAGCAGACTCACAGAGGTAAAGTCTGGAAGATAGAATACCAGGAGATAGAATGGGTGTAGAGTGGTGAGTAAATGTTTCATGTGGGCATAACCTAAGATAAGGTGGATGATGGTGGTTTGGCAGTGGATGGGGTGATGATGGTGCAGTGATGTGAATGAGGTAAATGGTGCTGGAGTGTGATTGTGAGCAGAGTTGTGGGGGTGATTTGGGCTAACTATGTATCTAGAGGGAGGGCTGGAGAAAAGAACTGGAACTCTGGGGAGGTTGAGGACTGTGGTTGAGAATAAAGGGGGGTATTGTGCTTTTGGCAGCTATTACAGAGGAGGGCCACTGGTGCAGAGTGTTGGTGATAGGGGGATGTGTGGGGAAGGGTGCATCTGGGGCAAGTCTCTCTCCAAGATGAATGTGTTCATGAGGTCATATGGCGTTAACTAACTAGGTGGAGACCAACACAATAACCAAAAAAAAAATAGTACATTACCATTCTAAGGAGTCTTGCTACATTATCAAATAGAGTACAAAGAATCTCTAGAGTACATAGCCCATGTCTAGTAAAAGAAAACAGACCAATATGCCAAGCCCTCCATATTAATGCTTATTCTTATGGCCCTTATTCTTGTAAAATTGGAAATAACCTAATATTTATGGTCTAATAGTTATCAACTGAAAATTTCCTTGTTACTTAAATATGGTCTATCTCTAAGCCAGGCTCAACAAATTAATTTCCCAACACCATGGGACATAACTCCTGGGGATAAACCTCCTGGGCACCAAAAGACTAATACCAAGTGCCAACCAGAGATGTATTTGGGAAAAGACCTTGACCAAAGGAGGGACTCATTAAATACAAAAGAGTTTTTACAACTAAGAGATTTCAAAGTGAGTCCAGAAATCATTCCAGAGGTTACATTTATGCATGTCTCAGGTGGATCTCACTAACTGCCACAGTAAACAAAGCCTTAACAGGGATGCCCACGAGAGCTCTAGAAACATATGGACACTTTAAGCACTCCATTGGCGGGCCTTAACTTGGAATATATGATAACCTGTTTCCTCACTGTAACAGGGTTAGACTCATTTATAAATTCCTTACACATGATTCTCCTACCCCTTTATTTGAACCTATAATTTGGAATATAGCCATTAAATATATGTCCCAGAAACTTAAATCTTCAGTCTGTTCATATGCCTGTTGAACCCTGAATCTCAGCACACTTGTGGCCAACACCTACTCTTCATTTCAATGGACTTGCCCAGGAAAACCAACAACAGGATGAAGATGTACAATACCATTCCTCCCAAAAAAACTGTCTACAACTTCAGTCAAAACAGTTCATTCCATTTTACCTTTAAGATATAAGTTCCCTCTTAATATGAAGCAGAGTGGGCATTACTATCCCCAAATTTGCAAGATTTAGGAATGAAGAAAAGGAAGGGGAGAATGCAAACATGGACCAAAATAGACTTAATATTATTGTAGTAATGGAAGAATTTGTAACATTGATATAAAGATAATGGTTACCAGAGGTTCTCATGGGAGGGATAGGGGAGATTAATTGGAACATAGGACATTTTTTTAACATTGGAATTGGTCTGCATGATATTGCAATGATAGATACAGGTCATTATATTTTTTGTCAAAACCGATAAATTTTTACAATGCAAAGTAAAAACCATATTGTAAATTATAGACCGTGGTAAACAGCAATGACTCAATATTTGTTCATCAATTTTAATAAATGTACCACAATAATGTAGGATGTTATTAATAGGGGAAAATGTGGGAGGGGCAGGGGAGGTGATGGGGCATATGGAAATCCCCTATTCTTCCAATGTAACTCTCTTGAAATCTACAACTTCTTTAAAAATAATATTTATTATGTGAAAAATAGATTATTCCCAGGTATTTTATTCTTTTAGATGCTATTGTTAATGAATCCTTTTCAACTTTCAGTTAGGAATATTCTTTGCTAGTCTAATGAAACATAACTGAGTGTTGCGGGTTAATCTCATAGCCTGCATTTCCCTGGATTCCTTCATGAGATCTAGAAGTTTTCTCATGGAAACTTTGGTATTTTCTATATAAAGAATCTTGTCTTCTTTGAATACAAATAGCTTTGTTTCTTCCTTTCTAATTTGTATTCCTTATATATAGTTTTATTTCATAATTTCTTTGGCAAGGACTTCCAATAAAATATTGAATAATAATAGTGGAAGCAGGCATACTTGCCCTGTTCCAGAACTCTAAGGGAATGTTTTCACTCTTTCAGCATTGTTTATATGATTTTAATATTCTGTTTTATTTAATTTGCTAGTATTTTTTCCAGGGAATTTTCATTAATATTTTTTAAGGGAAAGGGGTCCTAAGTTTTCTTTCCTGTATAGGTCTTTTTGTAGCTTTGGTACCACAATAACACTGGCCTCATAGAAGGAGTTAGGAAGCATTCCCTCTCCAATTTGTAAGAGTTTGAGAATTGGGATAAATTCTTTCTTGAATATTTGGTAGAATTCACCTTTGAGGCTGCCTTGTCCTGGAATTCTCTTTTTTGGGGAAGTTTTTTGATGATTGATTGAATCTCTTAGTTTTTTATAGGTTTGTTGAGATTTTCTGTTCCATCTTAGTCAATTTGGATAAATTTTGTGTTTCTAGGAATTTCTCTACTTCTTCTAGACTATGTAGATTGTTTGCATACAATTACTCATCATATTCCCTTATAATCACTTTAATATCTACAATATCTAGCAATATCCTAATTACATTTTAGATTTAATAATTTGCATTCTCACTTTCTTTTTTTTATTTTAACTAAGCATTTGCAATTTTATTGATCTCTTCCAAGAACCCACCTTTAATTTCATTGGTTCTCTCAATTGTTTTTCCACTTGCTATTTCATTTCTTCCCATTCTAATCTTCATTATTTACTCGTTATAATAACTTTAGTTTGAGTTTGCTGTTCTTTTTACAGTTCCCCAAGATCTTTGTTTAGATTATTGGTTTCTGATCTTTTTTCATTTTAAATATACTCATTTATATCTGTAAATTTTTATTCATCTTTAAAAATTCCTTCCTAATCTGGCCTAACATAAGGGATTAATTTTTCCACAAAATAAAGTATAATAAGGACTTTTCGGTTAGAGATATTGGAATGCCAGCTGTAATTTTGGCAGACTATCAACATTGAAAATCTTGAGATTTTTTATTAGTGAAGTGTGTTCCATATTAAAATGAAGTCTAAACCTCTCCTGAGTGGAAACTCTGGTAAAAGATCCCTGTTTAAAAGTAGTATCCTTGTAATTATAGTTACAGTCTAAAGGATAATGATATATCAACACACCAATCACAAATCAGTATCAAGATACACTCTTTTGGGGAATTTGGAAAGATGGCATCAGATTAAGCAGGCAGGGATCAGCTCTCTCACAAAAGCAATGAAGATAGAACCAAAAGCTGATTGAATAGCTTGCCTTTGGGGTCAGCAAACCAGGACAGTGTTTCACAACTCCCAGAAGGGTGAGGGACAGAGAGAGAATCAACCATATAAGTATTAGAATAAAATGTAGGAAAATATCTTCAAGATACTGTGGTAGGTGGTAGTTTCTTAAGCCTTACACCAAAAGCACAAGCAACAACAACAAAAAATAGATACATGGGACCTCTTCAAATTAAACACATTTGTACCTCAAAGGACTTTGTCAAAAGGATGAAAAGGCACCTGACTCAAGAGGAGAAAAATTTTCCCAATCACATATCCATGATATAAAAAGAGATAATACAACTCAACAATAAGAAAAAACTATCATGATTGTTTGTAAGTTCACAACTTCTGTAATAAAAGTATATGAAAACAATAATAATAATAGGGTGGATTGGGGGAAAATACATCAAATGTAAGATTTGGACTACAGTTAGTAGTGATATTTTGAAAATCTTTCATAATTTGTAAGAAATGTTTCACAACAGTGCAAGTTGTTTGTGGTAGGGTGAGGCATGGGACTCCTGTGTAATGTCATGCATGTTTCTTTTTTAAGTTCACAACACTTACCATTTATTGTTTATGTATGTTAATATCTGAATGATATATTTCAATAAATTAAAAAGTACATATAAATATAATATAAATATACTCAGAAAAAGGGCAAAAGAATTGAAAAAAAAAAATTGTCCACAGAAGAAATAGAAATGATGAAGAAACACATGAAAAAATGTTCAACATCATTAGTGATTAGGCAAATGAAAATCAAAACTA
>JAKSZT010050812.1:0-28503 GCA_026826555.1 Tolypeutes matacus | reverse complement strand
CCTTTTCTCCATCATCAAAACTCCAACATCAAAAACTGACCCTTCTGTCTTTGCTTTGCCTTTTATATTTGATTCCACCACCCACCAAGGGGTGGGGCTCAGTGGCCTACTGACATGACCCAATCAAAGCCCCAATTATAACTTCATCATAACCAGATGTACCAAACAGTTTACAAGCACAGTATAATATAGATATTTGGAATTCATAAGTACATCAAACTGCCAAATGGCTACAGATACCTAAAACTCTGTCAATGCAGTAGTTTCTTCAGTTGTGAAAACTAAGCATGTTACTGCTTTAATGGGCTGCTATGCACTTGTTTTCACTGACAATGTCAATATGCTGGTTTTACCTAATACATTGAGATTGCAGTTGCTTCTTTCAAATTGTGAAAACTAAGCAAGTTACATTTTCATTGGGTGCTATGCACTTGTTTTCACTTACAACCAATGTCAAAACCCTGGTTTTATCTAACACACTGTGAATGAAGGAGGTTCTTCAATTTTCAAAAATTAAGTAAGATACTTGTTTAATAGGATACTATTCACATCTTTTCACTTACATACAAGGAAAAAACACTGGTTTTACATTTCTGAATATAAATGGTTCTTCAGTTTTGAAAACTCAGCAAGTCACTCATTTAATTGCCTTCTACACACTACTTTTCACTTACAATCAATGTCAAAATGGTGGTTTTAGCTAACACTCTGTGAATGCTGGAGTTTCTTCAGTAGTGAAAACAAGGCACATTACTTCCCTAATTGGCTGATTTGCACTTGTTCTCACAGTTAATGTAAAAACACTGGTTTTACCTAACAATTTGTGAATGTAAATGGTTATTCATTTTAAAAACTATGCAAGTGACTCATTTAATTGCCAGCTGCACTTTCCTTTAAGTTTAAATTCAATGTCAAAGAACTGGATTTACGTTATGCTCTGTGAATGCAGTAGGTTATTCTGTTTTGAATTCTAAGCAAGTTTCTTGTGTTATATTGCTGGTATTTATTCTCACTTAAGATCAATGTCAAAACAGTGGTTTAACTAATGTTTGATGAATGCAGGAGGTCTTTCAGTTTTGAAAACTAAGCAAGTTTCTTGTATATTTGGTTGTTATGCACTTGTTTTCACTTACAATCAATGTGAAAATGCGGATTTTACCTACTACTTGTGAATGCAGTAGGTTCTTCAGTTTTGAAAACTAAGCAATATACTTTTTTATTTGGTTCTATGCACTTGTTTTCAATTACAAACAATGTCAAAATCTTGGTTTTACCTAATGCTCTGTGAAGGCAATATGTTCTTCAATTTTGAAATCCAAGCGTGTTACTTGTTTATTGGCTGCTATGCACTTTTCTCAAATACAATGTCAGTATACTATTCTACCTAATATGATGAGTATGCAGTTGTTTCTTCAAGTTGTTAAAACTAAGCAAGTTACTTTTTCATTGGCTGTTTTGCACTTGTTCTCACAATCAATGAAAAACACTGATTTTACCTAACACTCTGTGAATGCAGTATGTTCTTCTGTTTTTAAAACTAAGCAAGTTAATTGTTTAATGGCAATTATACGCTTGTTTTCACTTACAATGTCAATATGCTGGTTTTACCTAATACACTGAGAATGCAGTTGTTTCTTCAAGTTGTGAAAATGAAGCAAGTTACTTTCTCATTAGGTGCTATGCACTTATTTTCACTTAAAATCAAAGAATAAAAATGATATATGCCATGCTCTTGGAATGCAGTAGTTTCTTCAGTAGGGAAAAATAAGCAATTAACTTCTTTAAATGCATGCTACACACTTGTTTTCACTCACAGCCAATGACAAATCAGTTGTGATACCTAAAACTCTGTGAATACAGTAGTTTCTTCAGTTGTAAAAACTTATCATGTTACTTCCTTAGTTGGCTGCTTTGCACTTGTTCTCAATTACAATCAATGAGAAAATACTCATTTTTTCTAATACTATGTGAATGTAAGTCATCCTTCAGTTTTGAAAATTAAGCAAATTACTCATTTAATTGCCTGATTCACACTTCTTTTCACTTAAAATCAATGTCAAAGAAGTGGTGATACATAAGATTCTGAAAATTCAGTCATTTATTCACTTGTGAAACCAAGGAAATACTTGTTTAATTGGCTACCATGCATTTGATTTCACATAAAATAAATATCAAAACCCTGGTTTTACTTAACACTATGAATGTAGGAGCCTCTTCAGTTCTGAAAACTGAGCAAACTACTTCTTAGTTTGGCTGATATGGCACATTTTTCACTTACAATCAATGTCAAAACAATGGTTTAAATAATGATCTGTGAATTCAGTATATTCTTCAAGTTTTTTTTTGTTATTGTGGGTAAAAATCAAATTTTTCACAATACAGACCAATATTTGTAAAATGATATATAATATGTATGCATCTGTGTGCATTTGCTTACATAAACGTTATTTTTTGTATATATTTTTAAACATGCTTAGATTACAAAAATATTAAACAAAAATTACAGGGATTCCCATGAACTCCATCTCCCATACCTCCCATAACATCTCACATAAACTTCTTCAAACAGTGTTGCACATCCCCTGCAATGGACATACACATCATGGGGCTTTGTCATTAAGCATAGACCACAGTTCACTTCGTAGACCACACTCTCTCCCACACAGTCCTTCATGGTATATACCGATGAAAATTGCCTATATCCATCACCACAAGGTCACTCAGGACAATCCCCAAGTCCTGAAAGAGCCCCTTTATTACAACTGCCCATCCCCTCCCTGCCCTGAAAGCATCCAGTGGCCACTGGCTCCACCTCACTGTTATAATTTCTTCCATTGCTTCAATCACAATATGTCTACAACAGAATACCATTAAGTCCACTCTAGCCCATATCTCCTCTCCAATCATGAGGGGACTGGAATGGTGATGTCCACTCCACCTCCAAGTGAGAGTGGTCTTATATCCCATTGATATGGTGGATGGGATTATCTTCCCTTCAGCTGCAGGCTCTCTCCATTCCCTGTGATGGCAGTTGTCCATCATTGTCTCCTCACCAGGTGACTTGGGTGAGTCCATTGAGCTGTAGAGAAGGAGTAGCAGCTCTGCTGAGATTCCAGGCACAGCTGGCACATAATCAGGCCAGAGGCTCCAGGCTCTGGAAGTGCACCTACAAACCCCAGCCTCACACATAGGTTTGAATAGAAGGGACTGATGGACCATGTGCAGGGAGGATTAATTGAGTCCCTGTCTATCACTCTCAGGAGCACAGATTCCCAAGTAGAGCCCACTGATAAGGCATCAATCTCTTGGTCTATCCCCCCCTTATATAGGACCTGGGTGTCTCCAGAGCCCTCAGGAGCCCCTCTGTGTGGGGTGATATCCACTTTGGTGTTCTATGAGATCCTACTGAAGTGTCTATTAGTGTTACTTCTGGGATGACCTCCCAACACTCTTTGAAGTCTCTTAGCCACATGTACTCATTTGTCTTTGTTTTCCCCCTTTTATTCAAGGTTTTTCCCAGTCGTGTTTCCAGTTGGCAGTTGGTATTAATCCCTCATTGCCAAGAGGCTCATCCCAGGGAGTCATGTTCCACATTAGGGGGATGGTAATGCATTCATAAGCTGAGTTTGGCTTAGAGAGAGGCCACATTTGAGCAACAAGGAGGCTCTCAGGTGGCAACCTTTAGGTACCCCATAACAATAGGCCAAGTTTCAATTACAGAAACAAAGACTCATAAGGCTAGTCATCAATAAAAAGAACCCATCAGTGGGCAATCATCTTTTGCCAGACACTGCCCCTGCAATCAGGGGACTGTTGCTGCTCCCTTGGAGAATGTGGCAGAGCTCTCCAGGATGGGAATTCAGTATTCCCTCATTTATTGAGTGATTGTCTACCCACCATGACCATGCCCTATTGCTTGATCATTGGAAAAATTTGATATATCTTTCATTTATATTCAGATGAACTTACTCCCATGAATTGCCCATCACAGACACCCACCCAATGAGCCTCTGCAGCCCCCATTGTAACCCTTCTGTGATCTAAACCATCCTTGAAGATGAAGCTCATCAAATAACCAAATGAATTAATAGGAAAATGAAATAATAATAATAATGGATTGGGACATTCAAAAATCTTTTTATTTTTTCTCCTTTTATCACTGCATTATCAAGTGTCCAGTGTGTACCATGACACCTTCCCCCTCTCATTCCCCAGTGTCTCCCAAATGTTCATTTAATTTTCAAAGAAATTTTAGGTCACAGCAAAGTCATACACAGAATATTAGAAATTCCCATATAATCAACCTCCCTCCCCATTCCCCACCCCATATTAAAACCTTTTTTTTGTGGATGGTAGCATTGTTATAACTGTTATACAGATAGTGAAACATAGCTACTAAACATTGTCAATGGTTTACAGTATAGTTTACAATTTAGATGGTACAGTTTAAAAAAAATTTTAATCATATTTACCATGTCCTGTGTCCATTCCTTAAAGGTAATGAAAAACATTTCCCCGACCACTAAATCCCTCTGTTTGATCTTTTCTGACCCTTCCACCCCATCCCCCTGGGGCATATGACACTCTCCTGTCTTGACTCATGGGATGACAAGATTCATAGTTACATGCCCTGGGTATTCTAATTTGCCCTTCCTAATCTACCCACCTGTTAACCCTGCATCACCAAACCCAGTAATTTCACTACCCACCTGTCCTATCCTTCTATATGCAACTATACTCTATCACTCTACCATAGGTTATGTCCATAGGGGTGATGGCTAACAATCTACTCTCTCTCTCTCCCTTGTTAACCTATCTTTCAGACAGTGGTTCTCAGAGACTGCTCACTTTCTTCAATTCAAATCAATGAGATCATGTAAGGTTCATCCTTCAATGTCTGGCTTTCTTCACACAACATATGGTCTTCAAGATTAATCCATGTTATTCCATGTGTGAACACTTTATTCCTTCTAACAGCTGAGTAACATTCCATTGTATGTATGTACCACATTTTGCTTATCCATTCATCTGTTGATGGGCACTGGTGCTAATTCCAACTTTTGGCAATTGTGAACAATGCCGCTATGAACACTTGTGTGCATATATCTTTTCGTGTCTTTGCTTTCACTTCTTCTGGGTATATACCCAGCAGTGGAATATCTGGATCATACAGAAGATCTACTGTTAGTTTTCTGAAGAATCACCAAACTGTCCTCCACAGTGGCTGGACTATTCCACAATTGCACCAGCAGTGGATGAGGGTTGATACTCCTCCATATCCTCTCCAACACTTATATTCTGCTGTTTTTTTAATAGCTGCCATTTTGATGAGTGTAAGATGTTATCTCATTGTGGTTTTGATTTTCATTTCCCTAATAGCTAGCGATGTCGAGCATTTCTTCATGTTATTTTTACCATTTGTATTTCTTCCTTGGAGAAAAGTCTTTGCAGGTCTCTTGCCCATTTTTTAAATGGGCTGTTGGTCTTTTTATTTTTAAGGTGTATAATTTCTTTATATATGCAGTATATTAGGCTCCTATCAGATATATGATTGCCAAATATTTTCTCCCGTTGTGTAGATGGCCTTTTTATTTTCTTAATAACATCCTTTGAGGTGCAGAAGTTTTAGTTTTGATGAGACCCAAGTTATCTATTTTTTCTCTTGCTGCCCATGTTTTGGCTGTGAATATCATGAAGCCATTTCCTATTACATGGTTCTCTGTACACTTACCTACAATATCTTCAAAGGTCTTTATGGTTTTGGCTCTTATATTTAGATCTTTGATCCATCTTCTTTTGATTTTTTATAAGGTGTGAGATGGTATTCTTCTCTCATTCTTTTGGATATGGAAATCCAGTTCTTCAAGAACCACTGTTAAAGAGTCCATTGTCTCCCAACTGAGTGGACTTGGTGGCCTTGTCGAATATCAGATGACTGTATATGCAAGGATCTATATTAGACCTCTCAATTTGGTTCCATTGGTCAATAGGTCTATCCTCGTGCCAATACCATGCAATTTGGATAACTGTAGTTTTGTAGTATGTTTTAAAGTCAGGTAATGTGATACCACCAACTTCATTTTTCTATTTCAATTGTCTTTGGCAATTGTTCGGTAATTTTCCTTTCTTGTGGTATCTTTGTTTGGTTTGGTATTAGGGTAATGTTGGCATCGTAGAATGAGTTAGGCAATATTCCTTCTACTTCTATTTTTTGGAAGAGCTTAAGCAGAATTGGTGTTAGCTCTTTTCAGAATGTTTGGTAGAACAGCTATCAATCCATCTGGTCCTAGGCTCTTCTTAGTTTGGAGATTTTTGATGACTGAGTCTACCTCTTTATTGTAATTGGACTGTTCAGTTCATCAATTTCTTCTTTCACCAATGTAGCCTGTTTGTGAGTTTCTCAAAACTTGTCCATTTCCTCTAAATTATCATTCTTGTTGGCATATAATTTTTCAAAGTATCCTCTTATGACACTCTTGATTTCTGTAGGGTCAGTAGTGATATCCCCTTGCTCATTCCTTTTTTGTGTATTTGCATCTGTTCTCTCTTTTTCTTTGTTAGTCTGGCTAAGGGTTTGTCAATTTATTGATATTCCCGAAGAACCAGCTTTTGGTTTTGTTTATTGTTTCTAGTGCATTCTTATTCTCTATTTCATTTTGTTCCACTCTAATCTTTGTGATTTCCTTCTTTCTACTTCCTTTTGGTTTAGTTTGTTGTTGTTTTCCCAATTCTTCCAAGTGTACAGTCAGGTCTTCAATTTTAGCTCTTTTTTTTTTTAAAAAAATATATGTATTTCTGGCTATGAACTTCCTCTCAGGACTACTTTCATTGCATCCCATAGGTTTTGATATGCTGTGCTGTCGTTTTCATTGGTTTCAAGGTAATTACTGATTTCTTTTGAGATATTCTTTTTGACCCACTGTTTGTTTTAGGGTGTGTTGTTTAACTTCCATGTCCTTGTGCCTAACCTGTTTCCCTGGCCCTTAATGATTTCCAATTTCATTCCATTGTGGTCAGAGAAAATACTTTGTATAATCTCAATCTTTCTGAATTAATTGAGAGTTGTTCTGTGGCCTAGTATGTGATCTATGTTGGAGTATATTCCATGTGCACTCAAGAAGAATGTAAATCCCGCTGTATTTGGGTGTAGTGTTCTGTAATGTTTATTAAGCCCAGGTCCTCTAATGTTTTGTTGAAAGCCTTTGTTTCTTTACTGATTCTCTGTCTAGATGTTCTGTCCAATGGTGATAATGTTGTGTTAAAGTCCCCTGCTATAAGTATAGATGCATTTACTTCTCCACTTAGTTTTTCCAGTTTGTCTCATGTACTTTGAGGCTTGCAAATTAGTTGCAAAAATGTTTATGATTGTTCTCTCCTTTTGAGGAATTACCCCTTTTACTGATATATAGCATCCATCTTTGTCTCTTACAATAGATTTGTATTTAAAATCTATTTTTTCTGATATTAGAATAGCTACTCCTGACCTTATTTGGATGTTGTTAGCTTATAAAATTATTTTCCAGCCATTCACTTTCAGCCTCCTTGAATTCCTGGGATAAAGTTGGTTTTCGTGAAGGCAGCATATAGATGGATCATATTTCCATATCCATTTTGCCAATCTGTGTCTTTTGATTGGTGAATTTACTCCATTAACATTCAGTGTTATTAAGTGCAATGAATTTCTTACTTCAGCCATTTTTTCTTTGGGTTAATGTATGTCATATGTTGTTTTCTTTCTGTTTTTGTCTTTTTAGTTGTTTATAAACTCTCCTCCAACTCTCTCTCCCTTCTTTTTTCCTTTCAACTTGTAGAACTTCCTTTAGTATTTCTCGAAGTGCAGGTTTCTTATTGACATACTCTCTTAATTTCTGTTTATCTGTGAATATTTTGAACTCTCCATCATATTTGAATGCCAGTTTTGCTGGATAAATAATTTGTGGCTGGAAGTTTTTTTCTCTAATATTTTGACTATGTCATACCACTGTCTTCCTGCCTCCATGGTTTCAGATGAGAAACAGCACTTAACCTTATTGTGCTTCCCTTTTATGTGATGGTTCTCTTTTCTCTTGCTGCCTTGAGTATTTTCTCTATGTCTTTAGCATTGCACATTTTAACAAGTATATGTCTTAGAGTTGGCCTGTTTGGATTTATTCTGTTTGGGGTGCACTGTACTTCCTGGATCTGCACATCCATCTCTCTCAATAGCATTGGGAAGTTTTCAGCCATTATTTCCTTCAGCACTCATTCTGTTCCTTTTCCCATCTCTTCTCCTTCTGGGATGCCCATAATGCGTATGTTAGTGCATTTTGTGTTGTCAGTTAATTTCCTGAATCCCTGCTGGATTTTTTCTATCTTTTTGTCTATCTGTTCTACTATCTGATTGATTTAAACTGTATTGTCTTCTACATCACTAATTCTTTCTTCTGCGTTTTCAAATCTGCTGCTATGTGAATCCAGCGTCTTTTTGATTGCTTGGATTGTGCCATTGATCATCATCATATCCATTATCTTTTTGTGTATGTTTACAATTTCTTCAATATGTTCTCCCAGTGTCTTCTTTATATCCTTAATCTCTTCCTTCACTTCTTTAATTTGGTCCATGATATTTATTTGGAAAGCTTTGATTAATTGTTTAAAGTTCTGCATAACTTACTGGTTTTTAATTTACTCATTAGACTGGTCCATGTCATCCTGTGTCTCAGTATGGTTTGTAACTTTTTGTTGCCCTCTAGGCATCATTTTATCTTGATGGGTTTATTCAGTTTATTAGCTTCTCTCTCTGCTCTAGAATTTTATTTAGCTGGTGCTTTGGCGTGTGTGTTGTTTTCTATTTAACGCTTTTTCTTCGTATTTTATTTCCTTGCTTCTTTCAATGTTCCCTTGAAGTAAAAAAATTGGGGCCATAGGAATCAAAAGATGTAAGAAAGGAAGAAGGATAATAGTAATATTTATAAAAGTTAGAAGAGGGGCCAAACAAGTCTAATGAAATGAATATTTAACTCATGTAGGCAGTGTAGAATAATAGGAAAAAAGTGGAGTACCTACCCTGGGCTGGGAAACAAAATAGAGGAATATATATATAATGATTTAGAAGTCTATAATTATGATGTGGGAAATAGAATAGAAATTGACACCCTTAAGTTGTGGGCAAATGAAAAAACGTGGTATATAAGAACTACAACAGAAAGCAGAAGGCAGAAAGTTGAAGGAAGGATAAGAGATAGCTTGGGATACAAAATCAAAATAGACAGAGAATGGGAATTCATTGAAGAAGAAGCACAGCAAAGGAGAGACAAGGTAGCAGCACCTAATTTTAAAAAAATGAAAGAAAAAAGAAAGGGGGGCAGGAATGAGGAAAGAAAAGCAAGAGACAACAAATAAACAGAGAAAAACCAAACAACCACACAGGCAAGCAGTCAAACAGAGCTAAGGAGGAATAGTAGTCCTACTAGGGTCCTTGTGGGTCCTCTCAACCTGCTTGTGTTTATCAATCAATTTCCCTGCAGGGTTCTATCTGCAGGTTTTGAAGCAGATTTTAGCTATTAAACTCAATTAAAAAGAAGAATTCACTTTTCATTTTTTAAAGGGACTCTCTCTTTTTTTGGCAAAATACAGGACTCAAAATAAGTCCTCTTCTAGACCACCCCCTTCACTGAGTGGACCCTAACTAGGCCCATGGAAACTAATCTAGTACTACCCACTTCCTGGCCTCCCCAGGGGAGCTGAAGCTCTGATGCTAGTCAGTGCAGAATGATAACAATGGTTGTCTCTGCCATTTTTATGGAGCCATACCTCAGCATCACCAGGCTTCTGGGTAAATCAGGTTTTCTCAGCAGATTCGCCTTTTCCTTCAGCCTGGCACTGCTTCAAGCCAGCTTATCTGCTCCCCAAAGCTTTGAGGAGGTCCAGGCAGCCAAACTGATGGTAGAGAATCCCCTCTCTGCCTTCTGTCAGAACCCTCCCTCTCTTGGAGAGTGCTTCCTCTCCCCAGCTTGGTGGGGTTTGGGGCTTAGCCCTGGGCAGCTAGGTAAATCAACTTCCTCAGCAGATATAGCCCTCCCCTCTGCTGGGTGTTGATTCAATCCAGGTATTTTGTTCACCCAAGCTGCAAGGGGTTCCGAGCAGCCAAATCCACAGAAAAGAAAGCTCTCTCACCCCTTTGCCAGAGCCCTCCCTCTCTCAGAGAATTCTCCCTTTCACCAGGCCCTGTCAGGTGGGAGTTGTGGCTCAAACTGGCTTGCTTTCCCTGAAGGTGGGGTTCAGCCATCTGTGTTAACCACCACAGGCATGCTTAAACTCACGAATCTCTACCAATAAGTCCACACAATTGATGTGCACAGATAGATGTCCCAAGCTTCTCTCTCCATGCACACACAGCACAGACACCCAGGGAGAACCCTGTCCTCAATCCGCCATCCTCAGGGAGCTCTCAGTGAGTGCCCTCCTAAACCGACACCTTATTCTCTTTTCCTGTTCTTCAGTTTTGAAAACTAGGTAAGTTAATTGTTTAATTGGCTGCTACACACTTATTTTCATTTATAATGTCAATATGCTGCTTTTACCTATTACACTGAGAATGCAGTTGTTTCTTAAAGTTGTGAAAACTGGGCAAGTTAATTTTTCATTTGGTGGTATGCACATGTTTCCCCTTACAATCAAGGACAAAACAATGGTTTACCTAATGCTCTTGGATTTCAATAGTTTTTTCTGTTGGGAAAAAAGCAATTTAGTTCTTTAAATGAATGACATGTACTTAAATTACAGCCAATTGCAAATCAATTGTGAAAACTAAGAACATTTCTAATTTTATTGGCTGCTATGCCCTTGTTTTATCTTACATTCAAAATCAAAACACTTATTTGACCTAATGCTCTATGAATGAAGGATGTTTTACTTTTTGGAAAACTAAGAGAATTGCTTACTTAATTGCCTGCTACACAGTTGTATTCACTTACAATCAATGTAAAAAAACTGATTTATTTAATGTTCTGTGATAGCCCGTGTTTCTTCAGATTTGAATTCCAAGCAGGTAGTTTAATTTGCTGCTATGCACTTCTTTTCACTTACAACAAATGTCAAAACTGTGGTTTTACCTAACACGCTGGGCATGAAGGAGGTTCTTCAATTTTCAAAAATTAAGCATGATACTTGTTTAATAGGATACCATTCAATACTTCTCACAATAAATAAACCAACAATGGTTAAAATTTGTGAATATAAGTGGTTCTTCAGTTTGGAAAATTAAGCAAGTTATTCATTTCATTTCCTTCTATACACTTGTTTTCACAACACTGGTTTTAACTCATGCTCTGTGAACGTAGGAGGCTCTTCAGTTTTGAAAACTAAAGAAGTTACTTGTATATTAGGCTGTTACACACTTGTTTTCAATTACGATCAATGACAAAACACTGGTTTTATGTAATGCTCTGTAAATGCATTAGGTTCTTCACTCTTGAAAACTAAGCAATTTACATGTTTAATTGGCTGCTATACACTTGTTTTCACTTGCGACCAATGCCAAAACCCTGGTTTTAAATAACACTCTGAATGAACTAGTGCCTTCACTTTTCAAAAATTAAGCATGGTACTAGTTTAATAGGATACTATTCACTTGTCTCTTACAATCAATGATAAAACATTGGTTTTACCTTTGAGAATGTAAGTGGTCCTTCAGTTTTGAAAACAAAGCAACTTACTCCTTTATTTGCCTGCTACACACTTCTTTTCACTTACAAGCAATGTCAAAATTCTGGTTTAACCTAACATTTGTGGTTTCATTAGTTTCTTCAGTTATGAAAATTTAGCAAGTTACTCTTTCATTTGGTGCTTTGACCTTGTTTTTGCTTACAATTAATGTCAAATCCCTGGTTTTACCTAACACTCTGTGATTGAAGGAGGTGTTTCAGTTTTCAAAAATTAAGGAAAGAAGTTGTTTAATAGACTAAAATTCAATTTTTTCACTTACAATCAATGTCAATACCTTGGTTTTACCTACCACTCTGAGAATGAAGAAAGTTCTTCAATTTTCAAAAATAAAGCAAGGTACTTGTTTAATAGGATACTTTTTTTCACTTACAATCAATATCAAAATTGTGGTTTTACCTAACTCTCTGTGAATGCAGGAGTTTATTCAGTTGTGAAAACTAGGACAATTACATCCATAATTGGCTGCTTTGCACTTGTTCTCACAATAAATGAAAAACCACTGGTTTTACCTAAGGTTTTGTGAATGTAAGTGGTTCTTCAGTTTGGAAAACTAGGCATGTTATCATTTAACTGTCTGCTTCACACTTCTTTTCACTTTCAATCAATGTCAAAGCTGTGGTGATACATAAGATTCTATGAAAGCAGTCATTTCTTCACTTGTGAAAAACAAGCAAGGCCTTGTTTAATCGGATGCTATGCTGTTGTTTTCACATGTAATAAATATCAAAACACTGGCTTTACCTCATGTTTTGTGAATGTAAGAAGATCTTCAGTTTTGAAAAATAAGCAAATTACAATTTTATTTGGCTGCTATGGCACTTTTTTCACTTACTATCAATGTCAAAACACTGGTTCTTCTTAATGCTCAGTGAATGCTGAGCGTTCTTCAGTTTTGAAAACAAAACATGTTACTTCTTTAATGGGCTGCTATGCACTTGTTTTCATTTACAATGTCAATATGCTGGTTTTATCTAATATGCTGAGACTGCAGGTATTTCTTCAAATTTTGAAAATTAAGGAAGTTACTTTTACTTTGGGTTACTATGCACTTGTTTTCACTTACAATCAATGACAAGGAATGGTTTACCTAATGCTCTTGGAATGCAATAGCTTCTTTGGTTGGGACAACTAAGCACTTTACTTCTTTAAATGAATGCTATGAACTTGTTCCCACTTGTACTCAAGGGTAACTCAGTTATGATACCTAACACTCTGTGGATGCAGTAGTTTCTTCAGTTGTGAAAACTAAGCCTGTTACTTCCTTAGTTGGCTGTGATGCACTTGTTTTAAATTAAGCAATGTCAGAACCATGGTTTTATCTAATGTTCTTGGAATGCAGTAGTTTCTTCTTTTGTGAAAATTAAGTAAGTTATTTCTTTAATTGGTTGCTATGCACTTGTTTTCACTTACTTTCAATGTCAAAACCCTTTTCTGACCTAATGCTCTGGGAATGAAGGAGGTTCTTCTATTTTGGAAACAAAGCAAGTTGCTTGTTTAACTGCCCGCTAAACACTTTTTTCACATACAATAAATGTCAAAACTATGATTTTAGCTAATGCTCTGTGAATTCATGAAGTTCTTCAGTTTTGAATTCAAAGAAAGTTGTTTAATTTGCAGCTATGTCCTCGTTTTCAATCGCAACCAATGTCAAATCCCTGGTTTTACCAAATACTCTGTGAATGAAGGAGGTTCTTCAATTTTCAAAAATTAAGCAAGATACTTGTTTAATAGGATACTATTCACTTCTTCTCACTTATAATTAATAAAAAAACACTGGATATACCTATTGGTTTGTGAACATAAGTTGGTTCTTCAATTTTGAAAATTAAGTAAGTTAATGTTTAAGTTGCCTGCTTCACACTTCTTTTCACTTACAAAGTCAAAGCAGTGGTGATACATAAGATCCTGTGAATGAAGTCATTTCTTCACTTCTAAAAACCAAGGAATTCCTTGTTTCATGGCTGCTATGCCCTTTTTTCACATACAATAAATACTAAAACACAGGTTTTTCCTAATGCTCTGTGAATGTAGGAGGTGATTCAGTTTGGAAAGCTAAGCAAATTACTTCTTTCTTTTGCTGCTATGGCATTGTTTTGTTTTCACTGACAATCAATGTAAAAACACTGGTTTTATGTAATGCCCTGTGAGTGCAGTAGGTTATTCAGTTTTGAAATCTAACCAAGTTACTTGTTTAATTGGCTGCTATGCGCTCTTTTTCACTTGAATGCCAATATGCAGGTTTTACCTTATATGCTGAGAATGCAGTTGTTTATTTAAATTACGAAAAATAAGGAACTTACTTTTTCTTTGGGTGCTATGCACTTTTCACTTACAATCAATGACAAAACAATGGTTTATCTAACATTTTTGGAATGCAGAAATTTCCTAAGCTGGGAAAACTGAGCAATTTACTTCTTTAAATGATTGCTACACACTTGATTTCACTTGCATTGAATGGCATATCTGTTGTGATATCTAATACACTGAAAATGCAGTAGTTTCTTCAGTTGAGAGAACTAAGCATGTTACTCCTTTATTTGGATGCTATGCACTTGTTTTAACTTACAACAAATGAAAAAAACATGGTTTTACCCAAGGTTCTGGGAATGCACTAGTTTATTCATTTGTGAAACCTGAGGAATTTATTTCTTTAATTGGGTGCTATGTACTTGTTTTCACTTACAATGAAGATCCAAATACCTCTTTTGCCTAATACTTGGTGAATGCATGAGGTTCTTCATTTTTTAATCCAAGCAAGTAGTATAATTGTGTGCTATGCACTTGTTTCCACTTACAACCAATGTCAAACCCATGCTTTTATCTAACATCCTGGAATGCAGTAGTTTCTTCATTTGTGAAAATTAAGGAAGCTATTTATTTTATTGCCTGCTACATCCTTGTTTCCACTTACAACCAATGTCAAAACCATGATTTTAACTAACATTCTGGAATGCAGTCGTTTCTTCATTTATGAAACACGAGGATTTTATTTCTTTAATTGGCTGCTACACACTTGTTTTCACTTACAATAAATGTGAAAACACTGTTTTAACATAACAAATGGTGAATGAAGGAGGTTCTTCAATTTTCAAAGCTAAGCAAGGTACTTGTTTATTAGGATACTAATCACTTCTTCTCACTTACAATCAATGAGAAAAAACCTTTTACATAATGCTTTGTGAATGTAAGTTGTTCTTCAGTTTAAAACTCAGCAAGTTATTCTTTTCATTGCCTGCTTCACACTTCTTTCCACTTACAACTAATGTCAATGCAGTGGCGATTCATAAGATTCTGTGAATGCAGTCCTTTCTTCACTTGTGAAAACCAAGCAAGTCCTTGTTTAATTGGCTGCTATGCCCTTGTTTTCACCTACAATAAATATCAAAGCACTGGTTTTACCTAACACTCTGTGAATGTAGGATGTTCTTCAGTTTTGAAAACTAAGCTAATTACTTCTTTGTTTGGCTTCTATGGCATTTGTTTTCACTTACAATCAATGTCACAACACTGTTTTTACCTAATGCTCTGTGAATACCCGAGGTCCCTCAGTTTTGAAAACTACGCAAGTTACATATTTAATTGGCTGATACGTGCTTATTTTCATTTACAATGTTAATATACTGGTTTTGCCTAATACTCTGAGAATGCAGTTGTTTCTTCAATTGTGGAAACTAAGCAAGTTAATTTTTCATTGGGTGCTCTGCACTTGTTTTCACGTACAATCTATGTGAAAACAGTAGTTTACCTAACTCTGTTGGAATGTAGCAGTTTCTTCAGTTGGGAAAACTATGCAATTTGCTTCTTTAAGTCAGTGTTAAACACTTGTTTTCACTTACAACCATTGTCAAAACCATTGTTTTACCTAACATTCTGGGAATAGGTTGTTTCTTCATTTGTGAAGACTAAGGAGGTTATTCTTTAATTGGTTGCTATGCACCTGTTTCCATTTACATTCAATATCAAAACACTTGTTTGACCTAATGATCTATGAATTAATGAGGTTCTTCAGTTTTGAAATTTAAGCAAATTTCTTCTTTACTTGGTTTCTATGGCTCTTGTTTTCACTAGCAATCAATGTCAAAACACAGGTATTACCCAATGCTCTGTGAATGCATGTGTTTCTTCAGGCTTCACTTCCAAGAAATTAGTTTAATTTGCTGCTAAGCACTTGTTTTCACTTACAAGTTGGTTTTACCTAACACTCTGTGAATGAAGATGGTTCTTCAATTTTTAAAAATTAAGCAACATAATTGTTTAATAGGATACTATACATTTCTCACAATCAATGTAACATCACTTGTTTTATCTAATACTTTGTGAATTAAAGTGGTTCTTAGGTTTGAAAATTAAGCAAGTTACTCTTTAATTGCCTTTTTCACACTTCTTTTCACTTATAATCAATGTCAAAGCAGTGGTGATGTGTAAGATTTTGTGAATTCAGTCATTATTTCACTTGTGAAAATCAAGCAAGACCTTGTTTAATTGGCTGTTATGCACGTGTTTTCACATTAAATAAATATCAAAACACTGGTTTACCTAATGTCTGTAAAGTATTACATTTTTCAATTTTGAAAACTAAGCAAATTCCTTTTATATTTGGCTGTTATGGCACTTTTTTTCACTTACAATCAATGTCAAAACACTGATATTACTTTATGTTCTGTAAAGGTAGTACATTTTTCAATTTTTTGAAAACTAAGCAATTTATGTGTGTAATTGGCTGCTATGCACTTGTTTTAATTTACAACCACTGTCAAAACCATAGTTTTACCTTATGTTCTGGGAATGCAGCAGTTTCTTCATTTGTGAAAACATAGGATGTTCTTTCTTTAACTGACTGCTATGCACTTTGATTAACTTACATTCAATATTTAAACCCTTTTTTGATATAAAGCTCTGTGAATGAAGGAGGTTATTCAGTTTGGAAAACTAAGAAAGTTGCTTGTTTAATTGAATGCTACACACTTGTTTTCACTTACAATCAATGTCAAGACACTGGTTTTACCTAACACTCTGTGAATGGAGTTTCTTCAATTTTCAAAAATAAGCAAGGTCCTTGTTTAATAGGATACTATTCACTTCTTCCCACTTATAAGCAATGCAAAAACACTGGTTTTACCTTTGTGAATGTATTTGGTTCTTTAGTTTTGAAAACTAAGCAAGTTACTCATTTAATTGCCTGCTACACACTTATTTTCATTTACATTTGAAGTCAAAACAGTGGTGATACCTAAGATCCTGTGAATGCAGTCATTACTTCACTTGTGAAAACCATGCAAGTCCTTGTTTAATTAGCTGCTATGCCCTTGTTTTCACATACAATAAATATCAAAACTCTGGTTTTACCTAACACTCTTTGAATGTAAGGGTTTCTTCAGTTTTGAAAACTAAGCAAATTACTTCTTTTTTGGCTGCTATGTCACTTGATTTCACTTACAATCAATGCCAAAACAGTGGTTTTACCAAATGCTCTGTGAATGCAGTAAGTTCTTCAGTTTTCAAAACTTATCAAATTACTTGTATAGTTGGCTGCTACGCACTTATTTTCACTTACAACCCTATATGGTGAGAATGCATTTGTGTCTTCAAGTTGTGAGAATGAAAGAAGTTACTTTTTCATTGCGTGCTATACACTATTTTCACTTACAATCAATGACAAGCAATGGCTTTACCTAACGCTCTTGGAATGCAGTACTTATCTCAGTTCACAAGCTAAGCAATTTACTTCTTTAAATGAATGCTATGAACTTGTTTTCACTTACAGTCATTGGCAAATCAGTTGTGATACCTAACAATCCTAGAAGGCAGTAGTTTATTCAGTTGTGTAAACTGAGCATGTTATTTCTTTAATTCACTGGTATGTACTTCTAATTTACTACCAATGTCAAAACCATGGTTCTACCTAACATACTGGGAATGCAGTAGTTTCTTCAGTTGTGAAAAATTAAGGAAGTTATTTCTTTAATTTGCTGCTACACATTTGTTTTCAATTACATTCAATATCAAAACACTTGTTTGACCTAATGCTTGGTGAATGAAGGAGGTTCTTTCATTTTGAAAATTAAACAAATTTCTTGTTTAATTGCCTGCTACACAATTGTTTTCACTTACAACCAATGTCAAATCTCTGGTTTTACATAACAATCTGTGAATGAGGGAGGTTCTTCCATTTTCAAAAATTAAACAACGTACTTGTTTAAAAGGATCCTATTCCCTACTTCTCACTTACAATCAACATAAAACCACTGGTTTTACCTTTGTGAGTATAAATGGTTCTTGAGTTTTGAAAACTAAATAAATTACTTCTTTATTTGGCTGCTGTGGCACTTGTTTTCACTTGCAATCAATGTAAAAACTACGGATTTACCAAATGCTCAGTGAATGCAGTAAGTTCTTCAGTTTTGAAAACTAAACATGTTACTTGTTTAATTGCCTGATATGTACTTGTTTTCACTTACAATGTCAATATGCTGGTTTTACCTAATATATTGAGAATGCATTAGTTTCTTCAATTGTGAAAACTAAGCATGTTATTTCTTTAATTTGATGTTTTGCATATGTTTTCACTTACAACCAATGTCAAAACCGTGGTCTTACATAACATTCTGGGAATGCTGTAGTTTCTTAATTTTTGAAAACTAAGGAAGTTATTTCTTTATTTGGCCACTACTCACATGTTTTCACTTAATATCATTGTAAAAGCAATGGTGATACATAAAATTCTGTGAATGCAGCCATTTTTTCACTTGTGAAAACAAAGCAATTCCTTGTGTAATTGGATGCTATGCACTTGTTTTCACATACAATAAATATCAAATCACTGGTTTTACCTAATGCTCTTTGGTTTTGAAAACTAAGCAAATTACTTCTTTTGAATTCCAAGCAAGTTGTTTAATTTGTTGCTATGGCACTTGTTTTCACTTACAATCAATGTGAAAACACTGGATTTGTCTAATCTCTGTGAATTCAGTATGTACTTTCAGTTTTGAAAACTAAGCAAGCTTCTTGTTTAACTACCTGCTATATACTTGTTTTCATTTACAATCATGTCAAAACACTGCTTTTACCTAATGCTCTGTGAATGCATGAGGTTCTTCAGTTTTGAATTCCAATCAAGTAGTTTAATTTGCTGCTATGCACTTGTTCTTGCTTAAAACCAATGTCAAACCCTCGTTTTACCTAATACTCTGTGAATGAAGGAGGTTCATCAATTTTCAAAAATTAATCAAGGTACTTCTTTAATAGGATACTATTCACTTCTAATCACTTACAATCAATGAAAAAATAGTGGTTTTACATTTGTGAATGTAAGCCATTCTTCAGTTTGGAAAATGAAGCAAGTTACTCATTTAATTGCCTGCTGCACACTTTATCACTTACAATCAATGTTAAAATTGTGGTGTTACTTAATGCTTGTGAATGCAAGTGTTTCTTCAGTTGTAAAAATCAGGCACATTACTTCTTAATTGGCTTCTTTGCACTTGATCTCACAATCAGTGAAAAAACACTGGTATTCCCCAATGCCTTGTGAATGTAAGTGGTTCTTAAGTTTTGAAAACAGTGCATGTTTTCCACCTATGAGTGATTATGCAAGTCACTCATTTAAATGCCTGCTGCACACTTCTTTTCACTTAAAATCAATGTAAAAGCACTAGTTGACACTTAACGTGAAGATGCTGGTTATACCTAATACTGTGAGAATGCAGTTGTTTCTTCAAGATATGAAAACTAAGCAAGTTACTTTTTCATTCAGTGCTGTGAACTTGTTTTCACTTACAATCAATGACAAAACAATAGTTTACTAAATGCTTGTGGAGTGTAATACATTCATCATATCAGAATTTTAAGGAATGTACTTCTTTAAATAAATCTTGTGTACTTGTTTTCACTTACAGTCAATGGCAAATCAGCTGTGATACCTAACATTCTGTGAATGCAGTTGTTTCTTCAGTTGTGAATATTATGCATGTTACTTCTTTAGTTGGCTGCTATGCACTTGTTTTAACTTACAACCAATGTCAAAACCATGGTTTTACCTAACGTTCTGGGATTGCAGTAGTTTCTTCATTTGTGAAAACTAAGGAAGTTATTTTTTTAATTGGCTTCTATATACTTTTCTTTCATTACATTCAATATAAAAACACTTGTTTGGCCTAATATTCTGTGGATTAATGAGGTTCATCATGTTTGAAATCTAACTCAGTTCCTTGTTTAATTGCCTGCTGCACACTTGTTTTCACTTACAATCAATTTCAAAACACTAGTTTTATCTAATGTTCTGTGGATGCACGAGGTTCTTCTGGTTTGAATTCCAAGCAAGTTGTTTAATTTGTTGCTATGCATTTGTATTCACTGACAGCCAATGTCAAAACCCTGATTTCACCTAGCACTCTGTGAACAAAGGAGGTTCTTCAATTTTCAAAAATTAGGCAAGGAACTTGTTTAATAGGACACTATTCACTTCTCATAATCAATTAAAAAAAACACTGGTTTTATCTAATGCTTTGTGAATGTAAGTGATTCTTCAGTTTTGAAAACTAAGCAAGTTACTGATTTAATTGCCTGTGTCAAACTTCTTTTCACTTACAATCAATATCAAAGCAGTGGAGATACATAAGATTCTGTGAATGCAATTCTTTCTTCACTTGTGAATACTAAGCAAGTCCTTGTTTAATTGGCTGATATGTGCTTGATTTTGAATATAATAAATATCAAAACACTGGTTTTGCCTAATGCTCTGTGACTGCAGTAGGATATTCTCTTTTGAAATTCTAAGCAAGTTCCTTGTGTTATTTGATGGTATTTATTCTGACTTACAATTAATGCAAAAACAATGGTTTTACCTAATGCTTTATAAATGCAAGTAATCTTTTAGTTTTAAAAACTAAGCAAGTTCCTTGTATAATTGCTGTTAAACACATGGTTTCACTTACAATCAATGTTGGTTTTCACTTAAAATCAATGATGTTTTTACCTAATACTGGTGAATCCAGTAGATTCTTCAGTTGTGAAAACTAAGCAAGTTACTTTTTTCATTTGGTGCTATTCATTTGTTTTCACTTGCAACCAATGTCAAAATCCTGTTTTTACCATATGCTCTGGGAATGAAGGAGGTACTTGAGTTTTCAAAAATTAAGGAAGGTGCATGTATAATAGGATACTATTCACTAGTTTTCAATTTCAATCAATATCAAAATGGTGGTTTTCCCTAATCTTCTGTAAGTGCAGGAGTTTCTTCAGTTGAGAAAACTAGGCACATTACTTCCTTAATTGACTGCTTTTCAATTGTTCTCACTTGCAATCAATGAAACAACTCTGGTTTTACCTAATGCTTGGTGAATGTAAGTGGTTCTTCAGTTTTGAAAACTAAGAAGATACTCATTTAATTGCCTGCTTCACACTTCTTTTCACTTACAATGTCAAAGCCTTTGTGATACTTAAAATTTTGTGAATGCAGTCATTTCTTCACTTGTGTAAATCAAGCAAGTCCTTATTGAATTGGCTGCTCTGCACTTGTTTTCTCATACATTAAATATCAAAACACTGGTTTTACCTAAGGCTCTGTGAATTCATGATATTCTCCACAAACTAGTAGCTTAATTTGCTGCTATGCACTTGTTTTCACTTACAACGAATGTCAAAACCCTGCTTTTACCTAACACTCTGTGAATGAAGTAGGTTCCTCAGTTTTAAAAAATTAAGCAAGGTACTTGCTTAATAGGATTCTATTCATTGTTTTCACTTACAATCAATGTCAAAATTTTGGTTTTACCTAAACAATTTGAGAATGCAGTCATTTCTTCACTTATGAGAACTAGGCACATTTCTTCCTTAATAGGCTGGTTTGCACTGTTTTTCACATACCATCAATGAAAAACCAGTGGTTTACCTGGTTTATACCTGACACTCTGTGAATGTAGTAGGTTCTAAAGTTTTGAAAAGTTAACAATTTATTTGTTCGCTTGGCTGTTATGCACTTGTTTTCACTTATAATCAATTTCAAAACACTGGTTTTACATGATGCATTGAGAATGTAGTACATTCTTAAGTTGTTGAAACTAAGCAAGTTACTTGTTTAATTGGCTGTCATGCACTTGTTTTCACTTACAGAATCAATATGGTGGTTTTAACTAATATGCTGAGAATGCAGTTGTTTCTTTAAGTTGTGAAAACCAAGCAGTTTATTTTTTTCATTCTGTGCTATGCAATTGTTTTAACTTACAGTCAATGACAAAAGAATGATTTACCTAACACTTTTGGAATGCAGTAGTTTCTTCAATTGGAAAACAAAGCAATTTAGTTCTTAAAGAACATTTAAAATGAAAGCTATACACTTCTTTTCACTTATAGTCAAAGGCAAATCAGTTGTGATATCTAACGCTACGTGAATGCAGAAGGTTCTTCTGTTATGAAAACTAAGCACGTTATTTCTTTAATTGGCTGCTATGAACTTGTTTTTAGTTACAACCAATGTTGGTTTTACCTAATTTTCTGGGAATGCAGTAGTTTTATCATTTGTGAAAACTAAGTAATTTCTTCAATTGACTACTACTCACTTGTTTTCACTTACAATCAATAACCAAACTCTTGTTTGACCTAATGCTCAGTGAATGAAGGAGGTACTTCAGTTTTGAAAACTAAGCAAGTTGCTTGTTAGATTGCCTGTACACACTTGTTTTCACTAACAATCAATGTCAAAACACTAGTTTTACCTAAAGTTCTGTTAATGCATGAGTTTCTTTAGTTTTGAATTCCTAGTAAATTGTTTAATTTGCTGCTATGCACTTATTTTAACTTACAATGACTATCAATACCCTGGTTTTACCTAACGTTCTGTGAATTAAGAAAGTTCTTCAATTTTCAAAAATTAGGCCAGGTACTTGTTTAATAGGATACTATTAACTTCTTCTCACTTATAGTCAATAATAAACACTGCTTTTAACTTTGTGAATGTGAGTAGATCTTCAGTTTTGAGAACTAAGCAAGTTATGCATTTAATTTCCTTCTACACACTGTTTTTCACTTACTATGAATGTCATAATGGTGGTTTTACCTAAAGCTTTGGGAATTTAGGAGGCTCCTCAGTTATGCAAATGAGGCACATTACTTCCTTAATTGGTTGCTTTGCACTTGTTCTCACAATCACTGAAAAAAACACTGGTTTTACTTAAAACTTTGTGAATGTGTTCCTTCAGTTGGGAAAACTATGCAAGTTACTCATTTAATTGCCTGCTGAACAATTCTTTTCACTTACAATCAATGTCAAACCACTGGTTTTACCTAATGCTGTGTGAATGCAGTAGGTTTTTACATTTTGGATTCTAAGCAAGTTACCTGTTTTATTTGCTGGGTTTTATTCTCCCTTACAATCAATGTCAAAACAATGGCTTTACCTAATGATCTATGAATGCAGGATATGCTTCAGTTTTGAAAACTAAGCAAATGACTTTTATAACTGGCTGTTACCCATTTGTTTTCTCTTACAATCACTGTCAAAATTCTGGTTTTATGTAATACCTGTCAATGCAGTAGTTTCTTCAGTTGTGAAATCTAAACAAGTTTCTTTGTCATTTTGTGCTATGCCATGGCTTTCACTCACAATCAATGACAAAACAATGGTTTACCTAATGCTTGTGGAATGTAATACATTCATAATTTCAGAATCTTAAGCAATTTACTTATTTAAATGGATCCTATGCACGTGTTTTCACTTACAGTCAAAGACAAATCAGCTGTGATATCTAACATTCTGTGAATGCAGTAGT
Organism: Tolypeutes matacus; assembly: GCA_026826555.1. NCBI lineage: Eukaryota > Metazoa > Chordata > Mammalia > Cingulata > Chlamyphoridae > Tolypeutes > Tolypeutes matacus. The sequence continues at coordinate 5,032 of JAKSZT010050812.1, read as the reverse complement.
TTCTTCAGTTGTGATTATTATGCATGTTACTTTTTAATTGGCTGTTATGTACTTGTTTTAACTTACAACCAATGTCAAAATCATGGTTTTATCTAACATTCTGGAACTGCAGTAGTTTCTTCATTTGTGAAAACAGGAAGTTATTTCTTTAATTGGCTGATATACACTTTTTTTCTTTACATTCAATATAAAAACTCTTGTTTGACCTAATGCTCTGTGAATGAATAAGGTTCTTCAGTTTTGAAAACTAAGCAAGTTACTCCTTTAATTGCTTGCTACATACATCTTTTCACTTACAGTCAATGACAAAACAGTGGTTTTACCTAACACTCTGTGAATGCAGGAGTTTATTAAGTTTGAAAACTAGGCGTGTTACTTCATTAATTGGCTGATTTGCACTTGTTCTCAAAATCACTGAAAAAAACCCTGGTTTTACCTATTGCTCTGTGAATGTAAAAGGTCTTCACTTTGGAAAACTATGCAAGTTACTCATTTTAGTGCTTGCTGCACACTTCTTTTCACTTACAATCAGTTTCACATCACTGTTTTACCTACTGCTCTGTGAATGCAGTAGATTATTCTCTTTAAAGTAAGTTCTCAAAGGAACTTACTTTTGTTATTTGTGAGTATTTATTCTCACTTACAATCAATGCCAAAACAGTGGTTTTACCTAATATTCTATGAATGCACATCGTCCTTCAGTTTTGAAAACTAAGCAAGTAACTTGTATAACTGTATTTTCTGCAATTGTTTTCACTTACAATCAATTTCAAAATGCTGGTTTTACCTATTACTTGTGAATGCAGTACTTCTTCATTTGTGAAAAATAAGCAAGTTCCTTTTTCATTTGGTGCTATGCACCTGTTTTCACTTACAACCAATGTGAAAACCCTGGTTTAAGCTAACACTCTTTGAACACTGGAGATTCATCAGTTTTCAAAAATTAAGGAAGGTACTTGTTTAATAAGATACTATTCACTTGTTTTCACTTACAATCAATGACAAAATATTGGTTTACCTAATGCTCTTAAGATGCAGTAGTTTCTTCAGTTGGGAAAACATAGCAATTTACACTTTTCAATGAACACTATGCTCTTGTTTTCACTTGCAGTCAATGGCAAATCAGTTGTGATACCTAACACTCTGTGAGTGTTTCTTAGTAGTTTCTCCAGATGTGAAATCTAAGCTTGTTACTTCTTTAATTGGATGTTATGCACTTGTTTTAACTTACATCCAATGAAAAACCCTGGTTTTAACTAACACACTGTAAATGAAGGAGGTTCTTCAGTTTTCAAAAGTTAAGCAAGGTGCTTGTTTAGAAGGATGCTGTTCGCCTCTTCTCACTTGCATTCAATGAAAAAATACTGGTGTTAACTTTGTGAATGAAACTGATTCTTCAGTTTTGAAAACTAAGCAAGTTGCTCATTTAATTACCTGCTTCACACTTCTTTTCAGTTACAATCAATGTCAAAGCAGTGGTGAAACATAAGATCCTGTGAATGTAGTCATTTCTTCACTTTTGAAAACCAAGAAAATCTTCTTTAATTGGCTGCTATACACCTGTTTTAACATATAATATATATCAAAACACTAGTTTTACTTAATGCTCCGTGAATGTAGGTGGTTCTTCAGTTTTGGAAACAAGGAAAATTACTTCTTATTTGGTTGGTATGGCACTTGCTTTCACTTACAATCAATGTCAAAACACTTGTTTTACCTAATACTCTGAGTGCAGTATGTTCTTCAGTTTGGAAAACTAAACAAGTTACTTAATTGTCTGCTTTGCACTTCTTTTCACTTACAAAGACAATATGCTGGTTTTAACTAAAACGCTGAGAATGCAGTTGTTTCTTCAAGTTGTGAAAACAAGCAAGTTACTTTTTTGGGGGTGCTAAACATTTGTTTTCACTTACAATCAATGACAAAACAATGATTTACATCACATTCTTAGAGTGTGGTAATTTCTTCAGTTGGATAAAGTAAACAAATTACTTCTTTAAACGACTGTTACACAGTAGTTTTCACTGGTTTTTCCCATTGATTTTCAATGGTAAATCAGTTGTGATACCTAACACTCTGTGACTGCAGTAGTTTTTCAAGTGGTGGAAACTAAGCACATTACTTCTTTTATTGGCTGCTATACAAGTGTTTTAACTTATAACCAATGTCAAAACCATGGTTTTAATTAACATTCTGGGAATGCAGTAGTTTCTTCACTTGTGAAAACTAAGTAAGATATTTCTTTAATTGGCTGTTACACACATATTTTCACTTACATTCAATATCAAACACTTGTTTGATCTAATGCTCTGTGAATGAATTAACTTCTTCAGTTTTGAAAAATAAGCAAGTTGCTTCTTTAATTGCCTGCTACAAACTTGTTTTCTCTTACACTCAATGTCAAAACACTAATTTTACCTAATGCTTTGTGTATGCATGTGCTTCTTCAGTTTTGTATTCCAAGCAATTAGTTTAATTTGCTGCTATGCACTTGTTTTCACATGCAACCAATGTCAAAACCCCAGTTTTACCTAGCACTCTATGAATGAAGGAGGTTATTCAATTTTCAAAAATTAAGCAAGGTACTTCTTTAATAGGATACTATTCACTTCTTTGCACTTACAATCGATGAAAAATCACTGGTTTTACCTTTTGAATGTAAGTGGTTCTTCAGTTTTGTAAACAATGTAAGTTACTTGTTTAATTCATGCTACACACTTCTTTTCACTTACAATAAATATCAAAATGGTGGTTTTACCTAATGCTCTGTGAACACAGGAGTTTTTTCAATTGTGAAATCTAGGTACATTACTTTCTTAGTTGGCTGCTTTGCACTTGTTCTCAAAATCAGTGAAAAAACACAGATTTTACCTAATGCTTTGTGAATGTAAGTCGTTCTGCAGTTTGGAAAACCATGGAACTTAGTCATTTATTTGCCTGCTGCACACTTCTTTTCTCTTACATTCAATATCAAAGCACTGGTTTTACCTAATGCTCTGTGAATGCAATAGGTTATTCTGTTTTGAATACTAAACAAGTTGCTTGTTTTCTTTGCTCTTATTTATTCTCACTTGCAATCAATAGCAAAACAGTGGGTTTACCTAATGTTCTATGAATTCAGGAGGTCCTTCAGGTTTGAAAATGAAGCAATTTACTTGTATAATTGGCTTTTACACACTTGTTTACACATACAATCAATGTCAAAATGCTGCTTTTACCTAATACTTGTGAATGCAATAGTTAATCCAGTTGTGAAAACTAAGCAAGTTACAATTTCATTTGTTGCTTTGCACTTGTTTTCACTTAGAACCAATGTCAAAACTCTGGTTTTACCTAATGCTCTGTTAAAGAAGGAGGTTATTCAGTTTTAAAATTTAAGGAAAGTATTTGTTTAATAGGATAGTATACACGTTTCGCTTACAACCAGTGTCAAAATGGTGGTTTTACCTTACTCTCTGTAAATGCAAGAGATTATTCAGTTGTGAAAACTAGGCATGTTTCTTCCTTAATTGGCTGCTTTTCACTTATTTTCCCTTGCAATCAATGAAAAAACACTGGTTTAACCTAACACTTTGTGAATGTAAGTGTTTCTTCAGTTTTTAAAACGGAACAAGTTACTCATTTAATTGTCTGGTTCATGCCTCTTTTCACTTACAATCATTGTCAAAGCAGTGGAGATACATAAGATTTTGTGAATGCAGTCATTTCTTCACTTGTGAAAACTTAGTGAGTTCTTGTTTAATTGGCTGCTATGCACTTTTTCACAATCAAAAAATATCAAATTAGGTTTTACCTAATGCTCTTTGAAAGTTGGAGGTTCTTCAGGTTTGAAAACTAACCAAATTACTTCTTTCTTTGCCTGCTATCGCACTTCTTTTCACTTACAATCAATGTCAAAACACTGGTTTTACCTAATGCTCTATGAATACAGGAGGTCCTTCTGTTTTGAAAAAGAAGCATGTTACTTTTATAATTGGCTACTATGCAGTTGTTTTCACTTACAATCAATATCAAAATGCTTGTTTTACCTAACACTTGTGAATGTAGTAGTTTCTTCTCTTGTGAAAACTAAACAAGTTAATTTTTCTTTTGGTGCTATGCACTTGTTTTAACTTGCAACCAATGTCAAAACCCTGTTTTACATAATGATCTGTGAATGAAGGAGGTTCTTACATTTTCAAAAATTAAAGAAGGCACTTGTTTAATAGGATACTATTCAGTTGTTTTCAATTACAATCAATGTCAAAACCGTGGATCTACCTAACACTCTGTGAGTGCAGGAGGTTCTTCAATTTTCAAAAATTAAGCAAGTTACTTGTTTATAGAATACAAGTCACTTCTTTTCACAATCAGTGAAAAAACTTTGGTTTTACCTAAAGCTTTCTGAATGTTACTGGTTCTTCAGTTTTGAAAACAAAGCAAGTTACTCTCTTAAGTGTCTACTTCACCCTTAATTTCACTTACAATCAATGTCATAGTACTTGTGATACATAATATTCTGTGTATGCAGTCATTTTTTTTTTGCAAAAGTAAATAGTATAATTATAATTATATCGTTTCATCAGCTGTAACAATGGTACCAAACTAATACAAAATGATAATAATAGGGAAAACAGCATGTGTGAGGGGGCTATATGAGAACTCTGTATTTTTTGCATGATTTTTCTATAAACCAATATCTTCTCTAATAATAATAATTTAAAAAGTTAAAGATGCATTCATTTTTTTACTTGGGAAAACCAAGCAAGCCCTTGTTGAATAGGTTGCTATGCACTTGTTTATACATACAATAAATATCAAAACACTGGTTTACCTAATGCTCTGTGAATGAAGGAATATCTTCAATTTACAAAACTAAACAAGTTACTCATTTAATTGCCTGTTTCACATTTCTTTTCACTTACAATCAATGTCAAATTTCTCGTTTTACCTATTGCTCTGTGAATGCAGTATGTCCTTCAGTTTTGAAAACTATGAAACTTACGTTTTATTGGCTGCTATGCACTTGTTTTCACTTACAATATCAATATGT
>JAKSZT010050811.1:0-28503 GCA_026826555.1 Tolypeutes matacus | reverse complement strand
CCTTTTCTCCATCATCAAAACTCCAACATCAAAAACTGACCCTTCTGTCTTTGCTTTGCCTTTTATATTTGATTCCACCACCCACCAAGGGGTGGGGCTCAGTGGCCTACTGACATGACCCAATCAAAGCCCCAATTATAACTTCATCATAACCAGATGTACCAAACAGTTTACAAGCACAGTATAATATAGATATTTGGAATTCATAAGTACATCAAACTGCCAAATGGCTACAGATACCTAAAACTCTGTCAATGCAGTAGTTTCTTCAGTTGTGAAAACTAAGCATGTTACTGCTTTAATGGGCTGCTATGCACTTGTTTTCACTGACAATGTCAATATGCTGGTTTTACCTAATACATTGAGATTGCAGTTGCTTCTTTCAAATTGTGAAAACTAAGCAAGTTACATTTTCATTGGGTGCTATGCACTTGTTTTCACTTACAACCAATGTCAAAACCCTGGTTTTATCTAACACACTGTGAATGAAGGAGGTTCTTCAATTTTCAAAAATTAAGTAAGATACTTGTTTAATAGGATACTATTCACATCTTTTCACTTACATACAAGGAAAAAACACTGGTTTTACATTTCTGAATATAAATGGTTCTTCAGTTTTGAAAACTCAGCAAGTCACTCATTTAATTGCCTTCTACACACTACTTTTCACTTACAATCAATGTCAAAATGGTGGTTTTAGCTAACACTCTGTGAATGCTGGAGTTTCTTCAGTAGTGAAAACAAGGCACATTACTTCCCTAATTGGCTGATTTGCACTTGTTCTCACAGTTAATGTAAAAACACTGGTTTTACCTAACAATTTGTGAATGTAAATGGTTATTCATTTTAAAAACTATGCAAGTGACTCATTTAATTGCCAGCTGCACTTTCCTTTAAGTTTAAATTCAATGTCAAAGAACTGGATTTACGTTATGCTCTGTGAATGCAGTAGGTTATTCTGTTTTGAATTCTAAGCAAGTTTCTTGTGTTATATTGCTGGTATTTATTCTCACTTAAGATCAATGTCAAAACAGTGGTTTAACTAATGTTTGATGAATGCAGGAGGTCTTTCAGTTTTGAAAACTAAGCAAGTTTCTTGTATATTTGGTTGTTATGCACTTGTTTTCACTTACAATCAATGTGAAAATGCGGATTTTACCTACTACTTGTGAATGCAGTAGGTTCTTCAGTTTTGAAAACTAAGCAATATACTTTTTTATTTGGTTCTATGCACTTGTTTTCAATTACAAACAATGTCAAAATCTTGGTTTTACCTAATGCTCTGTGAAGGCAATATGTTCTTCAATTTTGAAATCCAAGCGTGTTACTTGTTTATTGGCTGCTATGCACTTTTCTCAAATACAATGTCAGTATACTATTCTACCTAATATGATGAGTATGCAGTTGTTTCTTCAAGTTGTTAAAACTAAGCAAGTTACTTTTTCATTGGCTGTTTTGCACTTGTTCTCACAATCAATGAAAAACACTGATTTTACCTAACACTCTGTGAATGCAGTATGTTCTTCTGTTTTTAAAACTAAGCAAGTTAATTGTTTAATGGCAATTATACGCTTGTTTTCACTTACAATGTCAATATGCTGGTTTTACCTAATACACTGAGAATGCAGTTGTTTCTTCAAGTTGTGAAAATGAAGCAAGTTACTTTCTCATTATGTGCTATGCACTTATTTTCACTTAAAATCAAAGAATAAAAATGATATATGCCATGCTCTTGGAATGCAGTAGTTTCTTCAGTAGGGAAAAATAAGCAATTAACTTCTTTAAATGCATGCTACACACTTGTTTTCACTCACAGCCAATGACAAATCAGTTGTGATACCTAAAACTCTGTGAATACAGTAGTTTCTTCAGTTGTAAAAACTTATCATGTTACTTCCTTAGTTGGCTGCTTTGCACTTGTTCTCAATTACAATCAATGAGAAAATACTCATTTTTTCTAATACTATGTGAATGTAAGTCATCCTTCAGTTTTGAAAATTAAGCAAATTACTCATTTAATTGCCTGATTCACACTTCTTTTCACTTAAAATCAATGTCAAAGAAGTGGTGATACATAAGATTCTGCAAATTCAGTCATTTATTCACTTGTGAAACCAAGGAAATACTTGTTTAATTGGCTACCATGCATTTGATTTCACATAAAATAAATATCAAAACCCTGGTTTTACTTAACACTATGAATGTAGGAGCCTCTTCAGTTCTGAAAACTGAGCAAACTACTTCTTAGTTTGGCTGATATGGCACATTTTTCACTTACAATCAATGTCAAAACAATGGTTTAAATAATGATCTGTGAATTCAGTATATTCTTCAAGTTTTTTTTTGTTATTGTGGGTAAAAATCAAATTTTTCACAATACAGACCAATATTTGTAAAATGATATATAATATGTATGCATCTGTGTGCATTTGCTTACATAAACGTTATTTTTTGTATATATTTTTAAACATGCTTAGATTACAAAAATATTAAACAAAAATTACAGGGATTCCCATGAACTCCATCTCCCATACCTCCCATAACATCTCACATAAACTTCTTCAAACAGTGTTGCACATCCCCTGCAATGGACATACACATCATGGGGCTTTGTCATTAAGCATAGACCACAGTTCACTTCGTAGACCACACTCTCTCCCACACAGTCCTTCATGGTATATACCGATGAAAATTGCCTATATCCATCACCACAAGGTCACTCAGGACAATCCCCAAGTCCTGAAAGAGCCCCTTTATTACAACTGCCCATCCCCTCCCTGCCCTGAAAGCATCCAGTGGCCACTGGCTCCACCTCACTGTTATAATTTCTTCCATTGCTTCAATCACAATATGTCTACAACAGAATACCATTAAGTCCACTCTAGCCCATATCTCCTCTCCAATCATGAGGGGACTGGAATGGTGATGTCCACTCCACCTCCAAGTGAGAGTGGTCTTATATCCCATTGATATGGTGGATGGGATTATCTTCCCTTCAGCTGCAGGCTCTCTCCATTCCCTGTGATGGCAGTTGTCCATCATTGTCTCCTCACCAGGTGACTTGGGTGAGTCCATTGAGCTGTAGAGAAGGAGTAGCAGCTCTGCTGAGATTCCAGGCACAGCTGGCACATAATCAGGCCAGAGGCTCCAGGCTCTGGAAGTGCACCTACAAACCCCAGCCTCACACATAGGTTTGAATAGAAGGGACTGATGGACCATGTGCAGGGAGGATTAATTGAGTCCCTGTCTATCACTCTCAGGAGCACAGATTCCCAAGTAGAGCCCACTGATAAGGCATCAATCTCTTGGTCTATCCCCCCCCTTATATAGGACCTGGGTGTCTCCAGAGCCCTCAGGAGCCCCTCTGTGTGGGGTGATATCCACTTTGGTGTTCTATGAGATCCTACTGAAGTGTCTATTAGTGTTACCTCTGGGATGACCTCCCAACACTCTTTGAAGTCTCTTAGCCACATGTACTCATTTGTCTTTGTTTTCCCCCTTTTATTCAAGGTTTTTCCCAGTCGTGTTTCCAGTTGGCATTTGGTATTAATCCCTCATTGCCAAGAGGCTCATCCCAGGGAGTCATGTTCCACATTAGGGGGATGGTAATGCATTCATAAGCTGAGTTTGGCTTAGAGAGAGGCCACATTTGAGCAACAAGGAGGCTCTCAGGTGGCAACCTTTAGGTACCCCATAACAATAGGCCAAGTTTCAATTACAGAAACAAAGACTCATAAGGCTAGTCATCAATAAAAAGAACCCATCAGTGGGCAATCATCTTTTGCCAGACACTGCCCCTGCAATCAGGGGACTGTTGCTGCTCCCTTGGAGAATGTGGCAGAGCTCTCCAGGATGGGAATTCAGTATTCCCTCATTTATTGAGTGATTGTCTACCCACCATAACCATGCCCTATTGCTTGATCATTGGAAAAATTTGATATATCTTTCATTTATATTCAGATGAACTTACTCCCATGAATTCCCCATCACAGACACCCACCCAATGAGCCTCTGCAGCCCCCATTGTAACCCTTCTGTGATCTAAACCATCCTTGAAGATGAAGCTCATCAAATAACCAAATGAATTAATAGGAAAATGAAATAATAATAATAATGGATTGGGACATTCAAAAATCTTTTTATTTTTTCTCCTTTTATCACTGCATTATCAGGTGTCCAGTGTGTACCATGACACCTTCCCCCTCTCATTCCCCAGTGTCTCCCAAATGTTCATTTAATTTTCAAAGAAATTTTAGGTCACAGCAAAGTCATACACAGAATATTAGAAATTCCCATATAATCAACCTCCCTCCCCATTCCCCACCCCATATTAAAACCTTTTTTTTGTGGATGGTAGCATTGTTATAACTGTTATACAGATAGTGAAACATAGCTACTAAACATTGTCAATGGTTTACAGTATAGTTTACAATTTAGATGGTACAGTTTAAAAAAAATTTTAATCATATTTACCATGTCCTGTGTCCATTCCTTAAAGGTAATGAAAAACATTTCCCCGACCACTAAATCCCTCTGTTTGATCTTTTCTGACCCTTCCACCCCATCCCCCTGGGGCATATGACACTCTCCTGTCTTGACTCATGGGATGACAAGATTCATAGTTACATGCCCTGGGTATTCTAATTTGCCCTTCCTAATCTACCCACCTGTTAACCCTGCATCACCAAACCCAGTAATTTCACTACCCACCTGTCCTATCCTTCTATATGCAACTATACTCTATCACTCTACCATAGGTTATGTCCATAGGGGTGATGGCTAACAATCTACTCTCTCTCTCTCCCTTGTTAACCTATCTTTCAGACAGTGGTTCTCAGAGACTGCTCACTTTCTTCAATTCAAATCAATGAGATCATGTAAGGTTCATCCTTCAATGTCTGGCTTTCTTCACACAACATATGGTCTTCAAGATTAATCCATGTTATTCCATGTGTGAACACTTTATTCCTTCTAACAGCTGAGTAACATTCCATTGTATGTATGTACCACATTTTGCTTATCCATTCATCTGTTGATGGGCACTGGTGCTAATTCCAACTTTTGGCAATTGTGAACAATGCCGCTATGAACACTTGTGTGCATATATCTTTTCGTGTCTTTGCTTTCACTTCTTCTGGGTATATACCCAGCAGTGGAATATCTGGATCATACAGAAGATCTACTGTTAGTTTTCTGAAGAATCACCAAACTGTCCTCCACAGTGGCTGGACTATTCCACAATTGCACCAGCAGTGGATGAGGGTTGATACTCCTCCATATCCTCTCCAACACTTATATTCTGCTGTTTTTTTAATAGCTGCCATTTTGATGAGTGTAAGATGTTATCTCATTGTGGTTTTGATTTTCATTTCCCTAATAGCTAGCGATGTCGAGCATTTCTTCATGTTATTTTTACCATTTGTATTTCTTCCTTGGAGAAAAGTCTTTGCAGGTCTCTTGCCCATTTTTTAAATGGGCTGTTGGTCTTTTTATTTTTAAGGTGTATAATTTCTTTATATATGCAGTATATTAGGCTCCTATCAGATATATGATTGCCAAATATTTTCTCCCGTTGTGTAGATGGCCTTTTTATTTTCTTAATAACATCCTTTGAGGTGCAGAAGTTTTAGTTTTGATGAGACCCAAGTTATCTATTTTTTCTCTTGCTGCCCATGTTTTGGCTGTGAATATCATGAAGCCATTTCCTATTACATGGTTCTCTGTACACTTACCTACAATATCTTCAAAGGTCTTTATGGTTTTGGCTCTTATATTTAGATCTTTGATCCATCTTCTTTTGATTTTTTATAAGGTGTGAGATGGTATTCTTCTCTCATTCTTTTGGATATGGAAATCCAGTTCTTCAAGAACCACTGTTAAAGAGTCCATTGTCTCCCAACTGAGTGGACTTGGTGGCCTTGTCGAATATCAGATGACTGTATATGCAAGGATCTATATTAGACCTCTCAATTTGGTTCCATTGGTCAATAGGTCTATCCTCGTGCCAATACCATGCAATTTGGATAACTGTAGTTTTGTAGTATGTTTTAAAGTCAGGTAATGTGATACCACCAACTTCATTTTTCTATTTCAATTGTCTTTGGCAATTGTTCGGTAATTTTCCTTTCTTGTGGTATCTTTGTTTGGTTTGGTATTAGGGTAATGTTGGCATCGTAGAATGAGTTAGGCAATATTCCTTCTACTTCTATTTTTTGGAAGAGCTTAAGCAGAATTGGTGTTAGCTCTTTTCAGAATGTTTGGTAGAACAGCTATCAATCCATCTGGTCCTAGGCTCTTCTTAGTTTGGAGATTTTTGATGACTGAGTCTACCTCTTTATTGTAATTGGACTGTTCAGTTCATCAATTTCTTCTTTCACCAATGTAGCCTGTTTGTGAGTTTCTCAAAACTTGTCCATTTCCTCTAAATTATCATTCTTGTTGGCATATAATTTTTCAAAGTATCCTCTTATGACACTCTTGATTTCTGTAGGGTCAGTAGTGATATCCCCTTGCTCATTCCTTTTTTGTGTATTTGCATCTGTTCTCTCTTTTTCTTTGTTAGTCTGGCTAAGGGTTTGTCAATTTATTGATATTCCCGAAGAACCAGCTTTTGGTTTTGTTTATTGTTTCTAGTGCATTCTTATTCTCTATTTCATTTTGTTCCACTCTAATCTTTGTGATTTCCTTCTTTCTACTTCCTTTTGGTTTAGTTTGTTGTTGTTTTCCCAATTCTTCCAAGTGTACAGTCAGGTCTTCAATTTTAGCTCTTTTTTTTTTTTTAAAAATATATGTATTTCTGGCTATGAACTTCCTCTCAGGACTACTTTCATTGCATCCCATAGGTTTTGACATGCTGTGCTGTCGTTTTCATTGGTTTCAAGGTAATTACTGATTTCTTTTGAGATATTCTTTTTGACCCACTGTTTGTTTTAGGGTGTGTTGTTTAACTTCCATGTCCTTGTGCCTAACCTGTTTCACTGGCCCTTAATGATTTCCAATTTCATTCCATTGTGGTCAGAGAAAATACTTTGTATAATCTCAATCTTTCTGAATTAATTGAGAGTTGTTCTGTGGCCTAGTATGTGATCTATGTTGGAGTATATTCCATGTGCACTCAAGAAGAATGTAAATCCCGCTGTATTTGGGTGTAGTGTTCTGTAATGTTTATTAAGCCCAGGTCCTCTAATGTTTTGTTGAAAGCCTTTGTTTCTTTACTGATTCTCTGTCTAGATGTTCTGTCCAATGGTGATAATGTTGTGTTAAAGTCCCCTGCTATAAGTATAGATGCATTTACTTCTCCACTTAGTTTTTCCAGTTTGTCTCATGTACTTTGAGGCTTGCAAATTAGTTGCAAAAATGTTTATGATTGTTCTCTCCTTTTGAGGAATTACCCCTTTTACTGATATATAGCATCCATCTTTGTCTCTTACAATAGATTTGTATTTAAAATCTATTTTTTCTGATATTAGAATAGCTACTCCTGACCTTATTTGGATGTTGTTAGCTTATAAAATTATTTTCCAGCCATTCACTTTCAGCCTCCTTGAATTCCTGGGATAAAGTTGGTTTTCGTGAAGGCAGCATATAGATGGATCATATTTCCATATCCATTTTGCCAATCTGTGTCTTTTGATTGGTGAATTTACTCCATTAACATTCAGTGTTATTAAGTGCAATGAATTTCTTACTTCAGCCATTTTTTCTTTGGGTTAATGTATGTCATATGTTGTTTTCTTTCTGTTTTTGTCTTTTTAGTTGTTTATAAACTCTCCTCCAACTCTCTCTCCCTTCTTTTTTCCTTTCAACTTGTAGAACTTCCTTTAGTATTTCTCGAAGTGCAGGTTTCTTATTGACATACTCTCTTAATTTCTGTTTATCTGTGAATATTTTGAACTCTCCATCATATTTGAATGCCAGTTTTGCTGGATAAATAATTTGTGGCTGGAAGTTTTTTTCTCTAATATTTTGACTATGTCATACCACTGTCTTCCTGCCTCCATGGTTTCAGATGAGAAACAGCACTTAACCTTATTGTGCTTCCCTTTTATGTGATGGTTCTCTTTTCTCTTGCTGCCTTGAGTATTTTCTCTATGTCTTTAGCATTGCACATTTTAACAAGTATATGTCTTAGAGTTGGCCTGTTTGGATTTATTCTGTTTGGGGTGCACTGTACTTCCTGGATCTGCACATCCATCTCTCTCAATAGCATTGGGAAGTTTTCAGCCATTATTTCCTTCAGCACTCATTCTGTTCCTTTTCCCATCTCTTCTCCTTCTGGGATGCCCATAATGCGTATGTTAGTGCATTTTGTGTTGTCAGTTAATTTCCTGAATCCCTGCTGGATTTTTTCTATCTTTTTGTCTATCTGTTCTACTATCTGATTGATTTAAACTGTATTGTCTTCTACATCACTAATTCTTTCTTCTGCGTTTTCAAATCTGCTGCTATGTGAATCCAGCGTCTTTTTGATTGCTTGGATTGTGCCATTGATCATCATCATATCCATTATCTTTTTGTGTATGTTTACAATTTCTTCAATATGTTCTCCCAGTGTCTTCTTTATATCCTTAATCTCTTCCTTCACTTCTTTAATTTGGTCCATGATATTTATTTGGAAAGCTTTGATTAATTGTTTAAAGTTCTGCATAACTTACTGGTTTTTAATTTACTCATTAGACTGGTCCATGTCATCCTGTGTCTCAGTATGGTTTGTAACTTTTTGTTGCCCTCTAGGCATCATTTTATCTTGATGGGTTTATTCAGTTTATTAGCTTCTCTCTCTGCTCTAGAATTTTATTTAGCTGGTGCTTTGGCGTGTGTGTTGTTTTCTATTTAACGCTTTTTCTTCGTATTTTATTTCCTTGCTTCTTTCAATGTTCCCTTGAAGTAAAAAAATTGGGGCCATAGGAATCAAAAGATGTAAGAAAGGAAGAAGGATAATAGTAATATTTATAAAAGTTAGAAGAGGGGCCAAACAAGTCTAATGAAATGAATATTTAACTCATGTAGGCAGTGTAGAATAATAGGAAAAAAGTGGAGTACCTACCCTGGGCTGGGAAACAAAATAGAGGAATATATATATAATGATTTAGAAGTCTATAATTATGATGTGGGAAATAGAATAGAAATTGACACCCTTAAGTTGTGGGCAAATGAAAAAACGTGGTATATAAGAACTACAACAGAAAGCAGAAGGCAGAAAGTTGAAGGAAGGATAAGAGATAGCTTGGGATACAAAATCAAAATAGACAGAGAATGGGAATTCATTGAAGAAGAAGCACAGCAAAGGAGAGACAAGGTAGCAGCACCTAATTTTAAAAAAATGAAAGAAAAAAGAAAGGGGGGCAGGAATGAGGAAAGAAAAGCAAGAGACAACAAATAAACAGAGAAAAACCAAACAACCACACAGGCAAGCAGTCAAACAGAGCTAAGGAGGAATAGTAGTCCTACTAGGGTCCTTGTGGGTCCTCTCAACCTGCTTGTGTTTATCAATCAATTTCCCTGCAGGGTTCTATCTGCAGGTTTTGAAGCAGATTTTAGCTATTAAACTCAATTAAAAAGAAGAATTCACTTTTCATTTTTTAAAGGGACTCTCTCTTTTTTTGGCAAAATACAGGACTCAAAATAAGTCCTCTTCTAGACCACCCCCTTCACTGAGTGGACCCTAACTAGGCCCATGGAAACTAATCTAGTACTACCCACTTCCTGGCCTCCCCAGGGGAGCTGAAGCTCTGATGCTAGTCAGTGCAGAATGATAACAATGGTTGTCTCTGCCATTTTTATGGAGCCATACCTCAGCATCACCAGGCTTCTGGGTAAATCAGGTTTTCTCAGCAGATTCGCCTCTTCCTTCAGCCTGGCACTGCTTCAAGCCAGCTTATCTGCTCCCCAAAGCTTTGAGGGGGTCCAGGCAGCCAAACTGATGGTAGAGAATCCCCTCTCTGCCTTCTGTCAGAACCCTCCCTCTCTTGGAGAGTGCTTCCTCTCCCCAGCTTGGTGGGGTTTGGGGCTTAGCCCTGGGCAGCTAGGTAAATCAACTTCCTCAGCAGATATAGCCCTCCCCTCTGCTGGGTGTTGATTCAATCCAGGTATTTTGTTCACCCAAGCTGCAAGGGGTTCCGAGCAGCCAAATCCACAGAAAAGAAAGCTCTCTCACCCCTTTGCCAGAGCCCTCCCTCTCTCAGAGAATTCTCCCTTTCACCAGGCCCTGTCAGGTGGGAGTTGTGGCTCAAACTGGCTTGCTTTCCCTGAAGGTGGGGTTCAGCCATCTGTGTTAACCACCACAGGCATGCTTAAACTCACGAATCTCTACCAATCAGTCCACACAATTGATGTGCACAGATAGATGTCCCAAGCTTCTCTCTCCATGCACACACAGCACAGACACCCAGGGAGAACCCTGTCCTCAATCCGCCATCCTCAGGGAGCTCTCAGTGAGTGCCCTCCTAAACCGACACCTTATTCTCTTTTCCTGTTCTTCAGTTTTGAAAACTAGGTAAGTTAATTGTTTAATTGGCTGCTACACACTTATTTTCATTTATAATGTCAATATGCTGCTTTTACCTATTACACTGAGAATGCAGTTGTTTCTTAAAGTTGTGAAAACTGGGCAAGTTAATTTTTCATTTGGTGGTATGCACATGTTTCCCCTTACAATCAAGGACAAAACAATGGTTTACCTAATGCTCTTGGATTTCAATAGTTTTTTCTGTTGGGAAAAAAGCAATTTAGTTCTTTAAATGAATGACATGTACTTAAATTACAGCCAATTGCAAATCAATTGTGAAAACTAAGAACATTTCTAATTTTATTGGCTGCTATGCCCTTGTTTTATCTTACATTCAAAATCAAAACACTTATTTGACCTAATGCTCTATGAATGAAGGATGTTTTACTTTTTGGAAAACTAAGAGAATTGCTTACTTAATTGCCTGCTACACAGTTGTATTCACTTACAATCAATGTAAAAAAACTGATTTATTTAATGTTCTGTGATAGCCCGTGTTTCTTCAGATTTGAATTCCAAGCAGGTAGTTTAATTTGCTGCTATGCACTTCTTTTCACTTACAACAAATGTCAAAACTGTGGTTTTACCTAACACGCTGGGCATGAAGGAGGTTCTTCAATTTTCAAAAATTAAGCATGATACTTGTTTAATAGGATACCATTCAATACTTCTCACAATAAATAAACCAACAATGGTTAAAATTTGTGAATATAAGTGGTTCTTCAGTTTGGAAAATTAAGCAAGTTATTCATTTCATTTCCTTCTATACACTTGTTTTCACAACACTGGTTTTAACTCATGCTCTGTGAACGTAGGAGGCTCTTCAGTTTTGAAAACTAAAGAAGTTACTTGTATATTAGGCTGTTACACACTTGTTTTCAATTACGATCAATGACAAAACACTGGTTTTATGTAATGCTCTGTAAATGCATTAGGTTCTTCACTCTTGAAAACTAAGCAATTTACATGTTTAATTGGCTGCTATACACTTGTTTTCACTTGCGACCAATGCCAAAACCCTGGTTTTAAATAACACTCTGAATGAACTAGTGCCTTCACTTTTCAAAAATTAAGCATGGTACTAGTTTAATAGGATACTATTCACTTGTCTCTTACAATCAATGATAAAACATTGGTTTTACCTTTGAGAATGTAAGTGGTCCTTCAGTTTTGAAAACAAAGCAACTTACTCCTTTATTTGCCTGCTACACACTTCTTTTCACTTACAAGCAATGTCAAAATTCTGGTTTAACCTAACATTTGTGGTTTCATTAGTTTCTTCAGTTATGAAAATTTAGCAAGTTACTCTTTCATTTGGTGCTTTGACCTTGTTTTTGCTTACAATTAATGTCAAATCCCTGGTTTTACCTAACACTCTGTGATTGAAGGAGGTGTTTCAGTTTTCAAAAATTAAGGAAAGAAGTTGTTTAATAGACTAAAATTCAATTTTTTCACTTACAATCAATGTCAATACCTTGGTTTTACCTACCACTCTGAGAATGAAGAAAGTTCTTCAATTTTCAAAAATAAAGCAAGGTACTTGTTTAATAGGATACTTTTTTTCACTTACAATCAATATCAAAATTGTGGTTTTACCTAACTCTCTGTGAATGCAGGAGTTTATTCAGTTGTGAAAACTAGGACAATTACATCCATAATTGGCTGCTTTGCACTTGTTCTCACAATAAATGAAAAACCACTGGTTTTACCTAAGGTTTTGTGAATGTAAGTGGTTCTTCAGTTTGGAAAACTAGGCATGTTATCATTTAACTGTCTGCTTCACACTTCTTTTCACTTTCAATCAATGTCAAAGCTGTGGTGATACATAAGATTCTATGAAAGCAGTCATTTCTTCACTTGTGAAAAACAAGCAAGGCCTTGTTTAATCGGATGCTATGCTGTTGTTTTCACATGTAATAAATATCAAAACACTGGCTTTACCTCATGTTTTGTGAATGTAAGAAGATCTTCAGTTTTGAAAAATAAGCAAATTACAATTTTATTTGGCTGCTATGGCACTTTTTTCACTTACTATCAATGTCAAAACACTGGTTCTTCTTAATGCTCAGTGAATGCTGAGCGTTCTTCAGTTTTGAAAACAAAACATGTTACTTCTTTAATGGGCTGCTATGCACTTGTTTTCATTTACAATGTCAATATGCTGGTTTTATCTAATATGCTGAGACTGCAGGTATTTCTTCAAATTTTGAAAATTAAGGAAGTTACTTTTACTTTGGGTTACTATGCACTTGTTTTCACTTACAATCAATGACAAGGAATGGTTTACCTAATGCTCTTGGAATGCAATAGTTTCTTTGGTTGGGACAACTAAGCACTTTACTTCTTTAAATGAATGCTATGAACTTGTTCCCACCTGTACTCAAGGGTAACTCAGTTATGATACCTAACACTCTGTGGATGCAGTAGTTTCTTCAGTTGTGAAAACTAAGCCTGTTACTTCCTTAGTTGGCTGTGATGCACTTGTTTTAAATTAAGCAATGTCAGAACCATGGTTTTATCTAATGTTCTTGGAATGCAGTAGTTTCTTCTTTTGTGAAAATTAAGTAAGTTATTTCTTTAATTGGTTGCTATGCACTTGTTTTCACTTACTTTCAATGTCAAAACCCTTTTCTGACCTAATGCTCTGGGAATGAAGGAGGTTCTTCTATTTTGGAAACAAAGCAAGTTGCTTGTTTAACTGCCCGCTAAACACTTTTTTCACATACAATAAATGTCAAAACTATGATTTTAGCTAATGCTCTGTGAATTCATGAAGTTCTTCAGTTTTGAATTCAAAGAAAGTTGTTTAATTTGCAGCTATGTCCTCGTTTTCAATCGCAACCAATGTCAAATCCCTGGTTTTACCAAATACTCTGTGAATGAAGGAGGTTCTTCAATTTTCAAAAATTAAGCAAGATACTTGTTTAATAGGATACTATTCACTTCTTCTCACTTATAATTAATAAAAAAACACTGGATATACCTATTGGTTTGTGAACATAAGTTGGTTCTTCAATTTTGAAAATTAAGTAAGTTAATGTTTAAGTTGCCTGCTTCACACTTCTTTTCACTTACAAAGTCAAAGCAGTGGTGATACATAAGATCCTGTGAATGAAGTCATTTCTTCACTTCTAAAAACCAAGGAATTCCTTGTTTCATGGCTGCTATGCCCTTTTTTCACATACAATAAATACTAAAACACAGGTTTTTCCTAATGCTCTGTGAATGTAGGAGGTGATTCAGTTTGGAAAGCTAAGCAAATTACTTCTTTCTTTTGCTGCTATGGCATTGTTTTGTTTTCACTGACAATCAATGTAAAAACACTGGTTTTATGTAATGCCCTGTGAGTGCAGTAGGTTATTCAGTTTTGAAATCTAACCAAGTTACTTGTTTAATTGGCTGCTATGCGCTCTTTTTCACTTGAATGCCAATATGCAGGTTTTACCTTATATGCTGAGAATGCAGTTGTTTATTTAAATTACGAAAAATAAGGAACTTACTTTTTCTTTGGGTGCTATGCACTTTTCACTTACAATCAATGACAAAACAATGGTTTATCTAACATTTTTGGAATGCAGAAATTTCCTAAGCTGGGAAAACTGAGCAATTTACTTCTTTAAATGATTGCTACACACTTGATTTCACTTGCATTGAATGGCATATCTGTTGTGATATCTAATACACTGAAAATGCAGTAGTTTCTTTCAGTTGAGAGAACTAAGCATGTTACTCCTTTATTTGGATGCTATGCACTTGTTTTAACTTACAACAAATGAAAAAAACATGGTTTTACCCAAGGTTCTGGGAATGCACTAGTTTATTCATTTGTGAAACCTGAGGAATTTATTTCTTTAATTGGGTGCTATGTACTTGTTTTCACTTACAATGAAGATCCAAATACCTCTTTTGCCTAATACTTGGTGAATGCATGAGGTTCTTCATTTTTTAATCCAAGCAAGTAGTATAATTGTGTGCTATGCACTTGTTTCCACTTACAACCAATGTCAAACCCATGCTTTTATCTAACATTCTGGAATGCAGTAGTTTCTTCATTTGTGAAAATTAAGGAAGCTATTTATTTTATTGCCTGCTACATCCTTGTTTCCACTTACAACCAATGTCAAAACCATGATTTTAATTAACATTCTGGAATGCAGTCGTTTCTTCATTTATGAAACACGAGGATTTTATTTCTTTAATTGGCTGCTACACACTTGTTTTCACTTACAATAAATGTGAAAACACTGTTTTAACATAACAAATGGTGAATGAAGGAGGTTCTTCAATTTTCAAAGCTAAGCAAGGTACTTGTTTATTAGGATACTAATCACTTCTTCTCACTTACAATCAATGAGAAAAAACCTTTTACATAATGCTTTGTGAATGTAAGTTGTTCTTCAGTTTAAAACTCAGCAAGTTATTCTTTTCATTGCCTGCTTCACACTTCTTTCCACTTACAACTAATGTCAATGCAGTGGCGATTCATAAGATTCTGTGAATGCAGTCCTTTCTTCACTTGTGAAAACCAAGCAAGTCCTTGTTTAATTGGCTGCTATGCCCTTGTTTTCACCTACAATAAATATCAAAGCACTGGTTTTACCTAACACTCTGTGAATGTAGGATGTTCTTCAGTTTTGAAAACTAAGCTAATTACTTCTTTGTTTGGCTTCTATGGCATTTGTTTTCACTTACAATCAATGTCACAACACTGTTTTTACCTAATGCTCTGTGAATACCCGAGGTCCCTCAGTTTTGAAAACTACGCAAGTTACATATTTAATTGGCTGATACGTGCTTATTTTCATTTACAATGTTAATATACTGGTTTTGCCTAATACTCTGAGAATGCAGTTGTTTCTTCAATTGTGGAAACTAAGCAAGTTAATTTTTCATTGGGTGCTCTGCACTTGTTTTCACGTACAATCTATGTGAAAACAGTAGTTTACCTAACTCTGTTGGAATGTAGCAGTTTCTTCAGTTGGGAAAACTATGCAATTTGCTTCTTTAAGTCAGTGTTAAACACTTGTTTTCACTTACAACCATTGTCAAAACCATTGTTTTACCTAACATTCTGGGAATAGGTTGTTTCTTCATTTGTGAAGACTAAGGAGGTTATTCTTTAATTGGTTGCTATGCACCTGTTTCCATTTACATTCAATATCAAAACACTTGTTTGACCTAATGATCTATGAATTAATGAGGTTCTTCAGTTTTGAAATTTAAGCAAATTTCTTCTTTACTTGGTTTCTATGGCTCTTGTTTTCACTAGCAATCAATGTCAAAACACAGGTATTACCCAATGCTCTGTGAATGCATGTGTTTCTTCAGGCTTCACTTCCAAGAAATTAGTTTAATTTGCTGCTAAGCACTTGTTTTCACTTACAAGTTGGTTTTACCTAACACTCTGTGAATGAAGATGGTTCTTCAATTTTTAAAAATTAAGCAACATAATTGTTTAATAGGATACTATACATTTCTCACAATCAATGTAACATCACTTGTTTTATCTAATACTTTGTGAATTAAAGTGGTTCTTAGGTTTGAAAATTAAGCAAGTTACTCTTTAATTGCCTTTTTCACACTTCTTTTCACTTATAATCAATGTCAAAGCAGTGGTGATGTGTAAGATTTTGTGAATTCAGTCATTATTTCACTTGTGAAAATCAAGCAAGACCTTGTTTAATTGGCTGTTATGCACGTGTTTTCACATTAAATAAATATCAAAACACTGGTTTACCTAATGTCTGTAAAGTATTACATTTTTCAATTTTGAAAACTAAGCAAATTCCTTTTATATTTGGCTGTTATGGCACTTTTTTTCACTTACAATCAATGTCAAAACACTGATATTACTTTATGTTCTGTAAAGGTAGTACATTTTTCAATTTTTTGAAAACTAAGCAATTTATGTGTGTAATTGGCTGCTATGCACTTGTTTTAATTTACAACCACTGTCAAAACCATAGTTTTACCTTATGTTCTGGGAATGCAGCAGTTTCTTCATTTGTGAAAACATAGGATGTTCTTTCTTTAACTGACTGCTATGCACTTTGATTAACTTACATTCAATATTTAAACCCTTTTTTGATATAAAGCTCTGTGAATGAAGGAGGTTATTCAGTTTGGAAAACTAAGAAAGTTGCTTGTTTAATTGAATGCTACACACTTGTTTTCACTTACAATCAATGTCAAGACACTGGTTTTACCTAACACTCTGTGAATGGAGTTTCTTCAATTTTCAAAAATAAGCAAGGTCCTTGTTTAATAGGATACTATTCACTTCTTCCCACTTATAAGCAATGCAAAAACACTGGTTTTACCTTTGTGAATGTATTTGGTTCTTTAGTTTTGAAAACTAAGCAAGTTACTCATTTAATTGCCTGCTACACACTTATTTTCATTTACATTTGAAGTCAAAACAGTGGTGATACCTAAGATCCTGTGAATGCAGTCATTACTTCACTTGTGAAAACCATGCAAGTCCTTGTTTAATTAGCTGCTATGCCCTTGTTTTCACATACAATAAATATCAAAACTCTGGTTTTACCTAACACTCTTTGAATGTAAGGGTTTCTTCAGTTTTGAAAACTAAGCAAATTACTTCTTTTTTGGCTGCTATGTCACTTGATTTCACTTACAATCAATGCCAAAACAGTGGTTTTACCAAATGCTCTGTGAATGCAGTAAGTTCTTCAGTTTTCAAAACTTATCAAATTACTTGTATAGTTGGCTGCTACGCACTTATTTTCACTTACAACCCTATATGGTGAGAATGCATTTGTGTCTTCAAGTTGTGAGAATGAAAGAAGTTACTTTTTCATTGCGTGCTATACACTATTTTCACTTACAATCAATGACAAGCAATGGCTTTACCTAACGCTCTTGGAATGCAGTACTTATCTCAGTTCACAAGCTAAGCAATTTACTTCTTTAAATGAATGCTATGAACTTGTTTTCACTTACAGTCATTGGCAAATCAGTTGTGATACCTAACAATCCTAGAAGGCAGTAGTTTATTCAGTTGTGTAAACTGAGCATGTTATTTCTTTAATTCACTGGTATGTACTTCTAATTTACTACCAATGTCAAAACCATGGTTCTACCTAACATACTGGGAATGCAGTAGTTTCTTCAGTTGTGAAAAATTAAGGAAGTTATTTCTTTAATTTGCTGCTACACATTTGTTTTCAATTACATTCAATATCAAAACACTTGTTTGACCTAATGCTTGGTGAATGAAGGAGGTTCTTTCATTTTGAAAATTAAACAAATTTCTTGTTTAATTGCCTGCTACACAATTGTTTTCACTTACAACCAATGTCAAATCTCTGGTTTTACATAACAATCTGTGAATGAGGGAGGTTCTTCCATTTTCAAAAATTAAACAACGTACTTGTTTAAAAGGATCCTATTCCCTACTTCTCACTTACAATCAACATAAAACCACTGGTTTTACCTTTGTGAGTATAAATGGTTCTTGAGTTTTGAAAACTAAATAAATTACTTCTTTATTTGGCTGCTGTGGCACTTGTTTTCACTTGCAATCAATGTAAAAACTACGGATTTACCAAATGCTCAGTGAATGCAGTAAGTTCTTCAGTTTTGAAAACTAAACATGTTACTTGTTTAATTGCCTGATATGTACTTGTTTTCACTTACAATGTCAATATGCTGGTTTTACCTAATATATTGAGAATGCATTAGTTTCTTCAATTGTGAAAACTAAGCATGTTATTTCTTTAATTTGATGTTTTGCATATGTTTTCACTTACAACCAATGTCAAAACCGTGGTCTTACATAACATTCTGGGAATGCTGTAGTTTCTTAATTTTTGAAAACTAAGGAAGTTATTTCTTTATTTGGCCACTACTCACATGTTTTCACTTAATATCATTGTAAAAGCAATGGTGATACATAAAATTCTGTGAATGCAGCCATTTTTTCACTTGTGAAAACAAAGCAATTCCTTGTGTAATTGGATGCTATGCACTTGTTTTCACATACAATAAATATCAAATCACTGGTTTTACCTAATGCTCTTTGGTTTTGAAAACTAAGCAAATTACTTCTTTTGAATTCCAAGCAAGTTGTTTAATTTGTTGCTATGGCACTTGTTTTCACTTACAATCAATGTGAAAACACTGGATTTGTCTAATCTCTGTGAATTCAGTATGTACTTTCAGTTTTGAAAACTAAGCAAGCTTCTTGTTTAACTACCTGCTATACACTTGTTTTCATTTACAATCATGTCAAAACACTGCTTTTACCTAATGCTCTGTGAATGCATGAGGTTCTTCAGTTTTGAATTCCAATCAAGTAGTTTAATTTGCTGCTATGCACTTGTTCTTGCTTAAAACCAATGTCAAACCCTCGTTTTACCTAATACTCTGTGAATGAAGGAGGTTCATCAATTTTCAAAAATTAATCAAGGTACTTCTTTAATAGGATACTATTCACTTCTAATCACTTACAATCAATGAAAAAATAGTGGTTTTACATTTGTGAATGTAAGCCATTCTTCAGTTTGGAAAATGAAGCAAGTTACTCATTTAATTGCCTGCTGCACACTTTATCACTTACAATCAATGTTAAAATTGTGGTGTTACTTAATGCTTGTGAATGCAAGTGTTTCTTCAGTTGGAAAAATCAGGCACATTACTTCTTAATTGGCTGCCTTGCACTTGATCTCACAATCAGTGAAAAAACACTGGTATTCCCCAATGCCTTGTGAATGTAAGTGGTTCTTAAGTTTTGAAAACAGTGCATGTTTTCCACCTATGAGTGATTATGCAAGTCACTCATTTAAATGCCTGCTGCACACTTCTTTTCACTTAAAATCAATGTAAAAGCACTAGTTGACACTTAACGTGAAGATGCTGGTTATACCTAATACTGTGAGAATGCAGTTGTTTCTTCAAGATATGAAAACTAAGCAAGTTACTTTTTCATTCAGTGCTGTGAACTTGTTTTCACTTACAATCAATGACAAAACAATAGTTTACTAAATGCTTGTGGAGTGTAATACATTCATCATATCAGAATTTTAAGGAATGTACTTCTTTAAATAAATCTTGTGTACTTGTTTTCACTTACAGTCAATGGCAAATCAGCTGTGATACCTAACATTCTGTGAATGCAGTTGTTTCTTCAGTTGTGAATATTATGCATGTTACTTCTTTAGTTGGCTGCTATGCACTTGTTTTAACTTACAACCAATGTCAAAACCATGGTTTTACCTAACGTTCTGGGATTGCAGTAGTTTCTTCATTTGTGAAAACTAAGGAAGTTATTTTTTTAATTGGCTTCTATATACTTTTCTTTCATTACATTCAATATAAAAACACTTGTTTGGCCTAATATTCTGTGGATTAATGAGGTTCATCATGTTTGAAATCTAACTCAGTTCCTTGTTTAATTGCCTGCTGCACACTTGTTTTCACTTACAATCAATTTCAAAACACTAGTTTTATCTAATGTTCTGTGGATGCACGAGGTTCTTCTGGTTTGAATTCCAAGCAAGTTGTTTAATTTGTTGCTATGCATTTGTATTCACTGACAGCCAATGTCAAAACCCTGATTTCACCTAGCACTCTGTGAACAAAGGAGGTTCTTCAATTTTCAAAAATTAGGCAAGGAACTTGTTTAATAGGACACTATTCACTTCTCATAATCAATTAAAAAAAACACTGGTTTTATCTAATGCTTTGTGAATGTAAGTGATTCTTCAGTTTTGAAAACTAAGCAAGTTACTGATTTAATTGCCTGTGTCAAACTTCTTTTCACTTACAATCAATATCAAAGCAGTGGAGATACATAAGATTCTGTGAATGCAATTCTTTCTTCACTTGTGAATACTAAGCAAGTCCTTGTTTAATTGGCTGATATGTGCTTGATTTTGAATATAATAAATATCAAAACACTGGTTTTGCCTAATGCTCTGTGACTGCAGTAGGATATTCTCTTTTGAAATTCTAAGCAAGTTCCTTGTGTTATTTGATGGTATTTATTCTGACTTACAATTAATGCAAAAACAATGGTTTTACCTAATGCTTTATAAATGCAAGTAATCTTTTAGTTTTAAAAACTAAGCAAGTTCCTTGTATAATTGCTGTTAAACACATGGTTTCACTTACAATCAATGTTGGTTTTCACTTAAAATCAATGATGTTTTTACCTAATACTGGTGAATCCAGTAGATTCTTCAGTTGTGAAAACTAAGCAAGTTACTTTTTTCATTTGGTGCTATTCATTTGTTTTCACTTGCAACCAATGTCAAAATCCTGTTTTTACCATATGCTCTGGGAATGAAGGAGGTACTTGAGTTTTCAAAAATTAAGGAAGGTGCATGTATAATAGGATACTATTCACTAGTTTTCAATTTCAATCAATATCAAAATGGTGGTTTTCCCTAATCTTCTGTAAGTGCAGGAGTTTCTTCAGTTGAGAAAACTAGGCACATTACTTCCTTAATTGACTGCTTTGCAATTGTTCTCACTTGCAATCAATGAAACAACTCTGGTTTTACCTAATGCTTGGTGAATGTAAGTGGTTCTTCAGTTTTGAAAACTAAGAAGATACTCATTTAATTGCCTGCTTCACACTTCTTTTCACTTACAATGTCAAAGCCTTTGTGATACTTAAAATTTTGTGAATGCAGTCATTTCTTCACTTGTGTAAATCAAGCAAGTCCTTATTGAATTGGCTGCTCTGCACTTGTTTTCTCATACATTAAATATCAAAACACTGGTTTTACCTAAGGCTCTGTGAATTCATGATATTCTCCACAAACTAGTAGCTTAATTTGCTGCTATGCACTTGTTTTCACTTACAACGAATGTCAAAACCCTGCTTTTACCTAACACTCTGTGAATGAAGTAGGTTCCTCAGTTTTAAAAAATTAAGCAAGGTACTTGCTTAATAGGATTCTATTCATTGATTTCACTTACAATCAATGTCAAAATTTTGGTTTTACCTAAACAATTTGAGAATGCAGTCATTTCTTCACTTATGAGAACTAGGCACATTTCTTCCTTAATAGGCTGGTTTGCACTGTTTTTCACATACCATCAATGAAAAACCAGTGGTTTACCTGGTTTATACCTGACACTCTGTGAATGTAGTAGGTTCTAAAGTTTTGAAAAGTTAATAATTTATTTGTTCGCTTGGCTGTTATGCACTTGTTTTCACTTATAATCAATTTCAAAACACTGGTTTTACATGATGCATTGAGAATGTAGTACATTCTTAAGTTGTTGAAACTAAGCAAGTTACTTGTTTAATTGGCTGTCATGCACTTGTTTTCACTTACAGAATCAATATGGTGGTTTTAACTAATATGCTGAGAATGCAGTTGTTTCTTTAAGTTGTGAAAACCAAGCAGTTTATTTTTTTCATTCTGTGCTATGCAATTGTTTTAACTTACAGTCAATGACAAAAGAATGATTTACCTAACACTTTTGGAATGCAGTAGTTTCTTCAATTGGAAAACAAAGCAATTTAGTTCTTAAAGAACATTTAAAATGAAAGCTATACACTTCTTTTCACTTATAGTCAAAGGCAAATCAGTTGTGATATCTAACGCTACGTGAATGCAGAAGGTTCTTCTGTTATGAAAACTAAGCACGTTATTTCTTTAATTGGCTGCTATGAACTTGTTTTTAGTTACAACCAATGTTGGTTTTACCTAATTTTCTGGGAATGCAGTAGTTTTATCATTTGTGAAAACTAAGTAATTTCTTCAATTGACTACTACTCACTTGTTTTCACTTACAATCAATAACCAAACTCTTGTTTGACCTAATGCTCAGTGAATGAAGGAGGTACTTCAGTTTTGAAAACTAAGCAAGTTGCTTGTTAGATTGCCTGTACACACTTGTTTTCACTAACAATCAATGTCAAAACACTAGTTTTACCTAAAGTTCTGTTAATGCATGAGTTTCTTTAGTTTTGAATTCCTAGTAAATTGTTTAATTTGCTGCTATGCACTTATTTTAACTTACAATGACTATCAATACCCTGGTTTTACCTAACGTTCTGTGAATTAAGGAAGTTCTTCAATTTTCAAAAATTAGGCCAGGTACTTGTTTAATAGGATACTATTAACTTCTTCTCACTTATAGTCAATAATAAACACTGCTTTTAACTTTGTGAATGTGAGTAGATCTTCAGTTTTGAGAACTAAGCAAGTTATGCATTTAATTTCCTTCTACACACTGTTTTTCACTTACTATGAATGTCATAATGGTGGTTTTGCCTAAAGCTTTGGGAATTTAGGAGGCTCCTCAGTTATGCAAATGAGGCACATTACTTCCTTAATTGGTTGCTTTGCACTTGTTCTCACAATCACTGAAAAAACACTGGTTTTACTTAAAACTTTTTGAATGTGTTCCTTCAGTTGGGAAAACTATGCAAGTTACTCATTTAATTGCCTGCTGAACAATTCTTTTCACTTACAATCAATGTCAAACCACTGGTTTTACCTAATGCTGTGTGAATGCAGTAGGTTTTTACATTTTGGATTCTAAGCAAGTTACCTGTTTTATTTGCTGGGTTTTATTCTCCCTTACAATCAATGTCAAAACAATGGCTTTACCTAATGATCTATGAATGCAGGATATGCTTCAGTTTTGAAAACTAAGCAAATGACTTTTATAACTGGCTGTTACCCATTTGTTTTCTCTTACAATCACTGTCAAAATTCTGGTTTTATGTAATACCTGTCAATGCAGTAGTTTCTTCAGTTGTGAAATCTAAACAAGTTTCTTTGTCATTTTGTGCTATGCCATGGCTTTCACTCACAATCAATGACAAAACAATGGTTTACCTAATGCTTGTGGAATGTAATACATTCATAATTTCAGAATCTTAAGCAATTTACTTATTTAAATGGATCCTATGCACGTGTTTTCACTTACAGTCAAAGACAAATCAGCTGTGATATCTAACATTCTGTGAATGCAGTAGTTTCTTCAGTTGTGATTATTATGCATGTTACTTTTTAATTGGCTGTTATGTACTTGTTTTAACTTACAACCAATGTCAAAATCATGGTTTTATCTAACATTCTGGAACTGCAGTAGTTTCTTCATTTGTGAAAACAGGAAGTTATTTCTTTAATTGGCTGATATACACTTTTTTTCTTTACATTCAATATAAAAACTCTTGTTTGACCTAATGCTCTGTGAATGAATAAGGTTCTTCAGTTTTGAAAACTAAGCAAGTTACTCCTTTAATTGCTTGCTACATACATCTTTTCACTTACAGTCAATGACAAAACAGTGGTTTTACCTAACACTCTGTGAATGCAGGAGTTTATTAAGTTTGAAAACTAGGCGTGTTACTTCATTAATTGGCTGATTTGCACTTGTTCTCAAAATCACTGAAAAAAACCCTGGTTTTACCTATTGCTCTGTGAATGTAAAAGGTCTTCACTTTGGAAAACTATGCAAGTTACTCATTTTAGTGCTTGCTGCACACTTCTTTTCACTTACAATCAGTTTCACATCACTGTTTTACCTACTGCTCTGTGAATGCAGTAGATTATTCTCTTTAAAGTAAGTTCTCAAAGGAACTTACTTTTGTTATTTGTGAGTATTTATTCTCACTTACAATCAATGCCAAAACAGTGGTTTTACCTAATATTCTATGAATGCACATCGTCCTTCAGTTTTGAAAACTAAGCAAGTAACTTGTATAACTGTATTTTCTGCAATTGTTTTCACTTACAATCAATTTCAAAATGCTGGTTTTACCTATTACTTGTGAATGCAGTACTTCTTCATTTGTGAAAAATAAGCAAGTTTCTTTTTCATTTGGTGCTATGCACCTGTTTTCACTTACAACCAATGTGAAAACCCTGGTTTAAGCTAACACTCTTTGAACACTGGAGATTCATCAGTTTTCAAAAATTAAGGAAGGTACTTGTTTAATAAGATACTATTCACTTGTTTTCACTTACAATCAATGACAAAATATTGGTTTACCTAATGCTCTTAAGATGCAGTAGTTTCTTCAGTTGGGAAAACATAGCAATTTACACTTTTCAATGAACACTATGCTCTTGTTTTCACTTGCAGTCAATGGCAAATCAGTTGTGATACCTAACACTCTGTGAGTGTTTCTTAGTAGTTTCTCCAGATGTGAAATCTAAGCTTGTTACTTCTTTAATTGGATGTTATGCACTTGTTTTAACTTACATCCAATGAAAAACCCTGGTTTTAACTAACACACTGTAAATGAAGGAGGTTCTTCAGTTTTCAAAAGTTAAGCAAGGTGCTTGTTTAGAAGGATGCTGTTCGCCTCTTCTCACTTGCATTCAATGAAAAAATACTGGTGTTAACTTTGTGAATGAAACTGATTCTTCAGTTTTGAAAACTAAGCAAGTTGCTCATTTAATTACCTGCTTCACACTTCTTTTCAGTTACAATCAATGTCAAAGCAGTGGTGAAACATAAGATCCTGTGAATGTAGTCATTTCTTCACTTTTGAAAACCAAGAAAATCTTCTTTAATTGGCTGCTATACACCTGTTTTAACATATAATATATATCAAAACACTAGTTTTACTTAATGCTCCGTGAATGTAGGTGGTTCTTCAGTTTTGGAAACAAGGAAAATTACTTCTTATTTGGTTGGTATGGCACTTGCTTTCACTTACAATCAATGTCAAAACACTTGTTTTACCTAATACTCTGAGTGCAGTATGTTCTTCAGTTTGGAAAACTAAACAAGTTACTTAATTGTCTGCTTTGCACTTCTTTTCACTTACAAAGACAATATGCTGGTTTTAACTAAAACGCTGAGAATGCAGTTGTTTCTTCAAGTTGTGAAAACAAGCAAGTTACTTTTTTGGGGGTGCTAAACATTTGTTTTCACTTACAATCAATGACAAAACAATGATTTACATCACATTCTTAGAGTGTGGTAATTTCTTCAGTTGGATAAAGTAAACAAATTACTTCTTTAAACGACTGTTACACAGTAGTTTTCACTGGTTTTTCCCATTGATTTTCAATGGTAAATCAGTTGTGATACCTAACACTCTGTGACTGCAGTAGTTTTTCAAGTGGTGGAAACTAAGCACATTACTTCTTTTATTGGCTGCTATACAAGTGTTTTAACTTATAACCAATGTCAAAACCATGGTTTTAATTAACATTCTGGGAATGCAGTAGTTTCTTCACTTGTGAAAACTAAGTAAGATATTTCTTTAATTGGCTGTTACACACATATTTTCACTTACATTCAATATCAAACACTTGTTTGATCTAATGCTCTGTGAATGAATTAACTTCTTCAGTTTTGAAAAATAAGCAAGTTGCTTCTTTAATTGCCTGCTACAAACTTGTTTTCTCTTACACTCAATGTCAAAACACTAATTTTACCTAATGCTTTGTGTATGCATGTGCTTCTTCAGTTTTGTATTCCAAGCAATTAGTTTAATTTGCTGCTATGCACTTGTTTTCACATGCAACCAATGTCAAAACCCCAGTTTTACCTAGCACTCTATGAATGAAGGAGGTTATTCAATTTTCAAAAATTAAGCAAGGTACTTCTTTAATAGGATACTATTCACTTCTTTGCACTTACAATCGATGAAAAATCACTGGTTTTACCTTTTGAATGTAAGTGGTTCTTCAGTTTTGTAAACAATGTAAGTTACTTGTTTAATTCATGCTACACACTTCTTTTCACTTACAATAAATATCAAAATGGTGGTTTTACCTAATGCTCTGTGAACACAGGAGTTTTTTCAATTGTGAAATCTAGGTACATTACTTTCTTAGTTGGCTGCTTTGCACTTGTTCTCAAAATCAGTGAAAAAACACAGATTTTACCTAATGCTTTGTGAATGTAAGTCGTTCTGCAGTTTGGAAAACCATGGAACTTAGTCATTTATTTGCCTGCTGCACACTTCTTTTCTCTTACATTCAATATCAAAGCACTGGTTTTACCTAATGCTCTGTGAATGCAATAGGTTATTCTGTTTTGAATACTAAACAAGTTGCTTGTTTTCTTTGCTCTTATTTATTCTCACTTGCAATCAATAGCAAAACAGTGGGTTTACCTAATGTTCTATGAATTCAGGAGGTCCTTCAGGTTTGAAAATGAAGCAATTTACTTGTATAATTGGCTTTTACACACTTGTTTACACATACAATCAATGTCAAAATGCTGCTTTTACCTAATACTTGTGAATGCAATAGTTAATCCAGTTGTGAAAACTAAGCAAGTTACAATTTCATTTGTTGCTTTGCACTTGTTTTCACTTAGAACCAATGTCAAAACTCTGGTTTTACCTAATGCTCTGTTAAAGAAGGAGGTTATTCAGTTTTAAAATTTAAGGAAAGTATTTGTTTAATAGGATAGTATACACGTTTCGCTTACAACCAGTGTCAAAATGGTGGTTTTACCTTACTCTCTGTAAATGCAAGAGATTATTCAGTTGTGAAAACTAGGCATGTTTCTTCCTTAATTGGCTGCTTTTCACTTATTTTCCCTTGCAATCAATGAAAAAACACTGGTTTAACCTAACACTTTGTGAATGTAAGTGTTTCTTCAGTTTTTAAAACGGAACAAGTTACTCATTTAATTGTCTGGTTCATGCCTCTTTTCACTTACAATCATTGTCAAAGCAGTGGAGATACATAAGATTTTGTGAATGCAGTCATTTCTTCACTTGTGAAAACTTAGTGAGTTCTTGTTTAATTGGCTGCTATGCACTTTTTCACAATCAAAAAATATCAAATTAGGTTTTACCTAATGCTCTTTGAAAGTTGGAGGTTCTTCAGGTTTGAAAACTAACCAAATTACTTCTTTCTTTGCCTGCTATCGCACTTCTTTTCACTTACAATCAATGTCAAAACACTGGTTTTACCTAATGCTCTATGAATACAGGAGGTCCTTCTGTTTTGAAAAAGAAGCATGTTACTTTTATAATTGGCTACTATGCAGTTGTTTTCACTTACAATCAATATCAAAATGCTTGTTTTACCTAACACTTGTGAATGTAGTAGTTTCTTCTCTTGTGAAAACTAAACAAGTTACTTTTTCTTTTGGTGCTATGCACTTGTTTTAACTTGCAACCAATGTCAAAACCCTGTTTTACATAATGATCTGTGAATGAAGGAGGTTCTTACATTTTCAAAAATTAAAGAAGGCACTTGTTTAATAGGATACTATTCAGTTGTTTTCAATTACAATCAATGTCAAAACCGTGGATCTACCTAACACTCTGTGAGTGCAGGAGGTTCTTCAATTTTCAAAAATTAAGCAAGTTACTTGTTTATAGAATACAAGTCACTTCTTTTCACAATCAGTGAAAAAACTTTGGTTTTACCTAAAGCTTTCTGAATGTTACTGGTTCTTCAGTTTTGAAAACAAAGCAAGTTACTCTCTTAAGTGTCTACTTCACCCTTAATTTCACTTACAATCAATGTCATAGTACTTGTGATACATAATATTCTGTGTATGCAGTCATTTTTTTTTGCAAAAGTAAATAGTATAATTATAATTATATCGTTTCATCAGCTGTAACAATGGTACCAAACTAATACAAAATGATAATAATAGGGAAAACAGCATGTGTGAGGGGGCTATATGAGAACTCTGTATTTTTTGCATGATTTTTCTATAAACCAATATCTTCTCTAATAATAATAATTTAAAAAGTTAAAGATGCATTCATTTTTTTACTTGGGAAAACCAAGCAAGCCCTTGTTGAATAGGTTGCTATGCACTTGTTTATACATACAATAAATATCAAAACACTGGTTTACCTAATGCTCTGTGAATGAAGGAATATCTTCAATTTACAAAACTAAACAAGTTACTCATTTAATTGCCTGTTTCACATTTCTTTTCACTTACAATCAATGTCAAATTTCTCGTTTTACCTATTGCTCTGTGAATGCAGTATGTCCTTCAGTTTTGAAAACTATGAAACTTACATTTTATTGGCTGCTATGCACTTGTTTTCACTTACAATATCAATATGT
>JAKSZT010050804.1:0-11788 GCA_026826555.1 Tolypeutes matacus | reverse complement strand
CCTTTTATCATATTGAGGAATTTTCCTTCTATTCCAAGTTTTTGAAATATTTTTTATCAAGAAAGGATGCTGGGTGTTGTAAAATGCCTTCTCTGAGTCCATCAAGATGGTTTTTTTCCTTCAATAGGTTAATGTGGTGTATTACATTGACTGATTTTCTCATGTTGAATCAGCCTTGCATACGAGGAATAAATCTCACTTTGTAGTGGGTATAAGTCTTTTGATATTCTGTTGGATTTGATTTGCAAGTATTTTGCTGAGAATTTTTCATCTATGCTTATTAGAGAGATTGGTCTGTAATTTTCTTTTTTTGATGTGTCTTTATCTGGCTTTGGTATTAGGGTAATGTTGGCATCAAAAAATGTGTTGGGCAATTTTCCCTCATCTTCCATTTATTGGAAGAGTTTAAACAGGATTGGTGGTAATTCTTTTCAAATTGCTTAGTAGAATTCACCTGAGAAGACAACTGGACTTTTCTTTGTTGGGAGACTTTTGATGATGGATTCAACCTCTTTTAAATGTGATTGCTTTGTTAAGTTCTTATATTTTGTGTAACATAAATATAAGTTGTACATTTCTAGGAATTTGTCCATTTCATCTAGGTTGTTTGATTTATTGGCATACAATTTCTCACATTATTCTCTTATGATCCTTTTTATTTCTCTGGGGTCAGTAGTAACATCCCCCCTTTTATTTCTGATTGTATTTATTTGCATCTTCTCTTTTTCTCTTTGTTAGTCTAGCTAGGGGTTTGTTGATTTTAATGATCTTCTCAAAGAACCAGCTTTTGGTTTTGTTGATTTTTTAAATTGTTTTTGTTGTTGTTGCTGTTGTTGTTGTTGTTCCCAATTCCACTTATTTCTGATCTAATCTTTATTATTTCTTTCATTCTGCTTGCTTTGGGATTGGTTTGCTTTTCTTTTTCTACTTTCTCTAGTTGTTCAATAAAATCTTTGAGTTTATCTCTTTCTTCTTTTTTAATAATAGACATTTAGAATTATAAATTTCCCTCTCAAGGCTGCCATCATTGTATTCTGTAATTTTGGTAAATTGTGTACTTGTTTTCATTTGTCTCAATATATTTACTGATTTCACTTGCAATTTTTTCTTTGACCCACTGATTATTTAGAAGAGTGCTGTTTAGCCTTCACCTATTTGCAAATTTACCTCTTTCTTGTCTATTATTGATTTCCAGTTTCATCCCATTATGATCTGAGAAGGTGCTTTGTATAATTTCAATCTTTTTATAGTTATTGAGAGCTGAATTGTGACCTAACATGTGGTCTATCCTGGAGAAAGATCCATGGGCCCTTGAGAAGGATGTATAACCCGTTGAGTTTGGATGCAGTGTTCTGTATATGTCTGTTAGGTCTAAGTTATTTATCAAATCATTCAAATTCTCTGTTTCCTTGTGGATCTTCTGCCTAGTTTTTCTATCTAATGATGTGAGTGGGGTGTTGAAGTCTCCAATGATTATTGTAGAGATATCTATTTCTCCTTTCAGTTTTGCCAGAGTTTGTCTCATGTATTTTGGGACACCCTGGTTAATTGCATAGATATTTATGACTGCTATTTCTTCCTGGTGGATTGTCCCTTTTATTAATATATATTGGCCTTCTGTATCTCTTATAACATTTTTGCATTTAAAGTTTGTTTTGTCTGATATTAGTATAACTACCTTTACTCTCTTTTCGTTACTATTTGTGTGGAGTATCTTTTCCCAAACTTTCCTTTTCAGTCTGTTTGTATCTCTGGGTCTAAGGTTAATCTTTTGTAAACAGCATATGGATAGCTTATGTTTTTTTTTTTTTTTTTTTTATCTATTCTGTCAGCCTCTATCTTTTGATTGGGTAGATTAACCCATTCACATTCAGCGATATGCCTGTAAATGCACTGTTTACTTCCACTATTTTATTCTTTGGTTTTCAAATCTTATATTTTCATTCATCATTTTAGTTTTTTGCCTCTCTGCTATTCTTTCATTTATACTCTCCTCCAAGCCTCTCTCTCCTGTATTTTTCTTTCAGGCTTCCTTTAATATTTCCTTCAAAGGTGGATTCTTTTTTTACAAACTCTCTTAATTTCTATATGTTTGTGAATATTTTATTCTCACCTTCATATTTAAAGGACAGTTTTCTTGGATAAACAATTATTGGCTGGCAGTTTTTCTCTTCCAGTATCCAAATTGTATCATACCACAGTCTTCTTGTCTCCATGGTTTTTTATGGAAAATTTGCACTAAGTCTTACTGGGTGCCCCTTGTACATGATGGTTTGCTTCCCTCTTGCTGCTCTCAGAATTTTCTCTTTATCTTTGACATTTGACATTCTGAGTAGTGTGTGTCTTGAAGTAAGTCTATTCAGATTTATTCTGATTGGGGTCCACTGTGCTTCTTTGACATGAATGTTCATTTTTTTCATGAGAGTTGGGACATTTTCAGCTATTATTTCCTCAAATACTTTTTGTACCTTTCCCCTTCTCTTCTCCTTCTTGAACTCCCATGACACGCTTGTTGTTGTGTTTTGTGTTGTTATTCACCTCCCTGAGCACCTGCTCAATTTTTTCCCAT
This sequence comes from Tolypeutes matacus, assembly GCA_026826555.1. NCBI lineage: Eukaryota > Metazoa > Chordata > Mammalia > Cingulata > Chlamyphoridae > Tolypeutes > Tolypeutes matacus. The sequence goes on along the minus strand of JAKSZT010050804.1, from coordinate 9,219 downwards.
TCTTTTCTCTCTCTGTTCTTTTCTATCTTAAATTTCAACTATTCTGTCTTTGATATCACTTATTCCCTTTTCTATCATTTTGAGTCTGCTGTTGCATGCCTGTAATGTGCTATTTGTTAGTTAGTTGGTTAGTTAGTTAGTTAGTTAGTTAGTTAGTTAGTTAGTTAGTTTGAGGTATGAGGGCTTGGGGGATTGAACCTGGGACCATGTCTGTGGGAAGCCGGTGCACAACCACTGAGCCCAATCAGCTAATATTTGTTGGTTTTTTCATGTTTGGCATGTTGTTCATTTTTGTTTATTCAGCAGGCACTGGGACCAAACCTGGAACCTCCCATGTGGGAGGTGGGAGCTCAAACACTTGAGCCACATCCACTCTTCTAATAGGTGAGGTTTTTGAGCTCACCTATTGTGTCTTTTGTTCCCATGAACTCTGTTACTTTGCTATTTAGGATTTAAAATTCTTCTATGTGCTCACTCAATGTCTTCTTGATGTAGTTTGTCTCTTTTGCCCTATTATCTTTCAACTCATTAATTTTGTTTTGGAAATTTGTGTGCACATCGTTAATTAGTTCTCTCAAATCTTGCATCTCCTTTGGGGCTTTGATATATTCCTTTTCTTGGGCCATGTCTTCCATTTTCTTAGTGTGGCTCATAATTATTTTGCTGACATCTAGGAATCTGATAACGATGGTAGTATACTTAGTGCCCAATTTCTTTCACATTGTAGGGATTTAGTGGTTGAAGGCTGTGTGTTACTGCTACTCATGATTCTTGGTTCATCCTGGATCATTAGGATTGTCCCTATTAGTTGCTCAAAACTGGGTTCTGGATCCAGAAATGGCTTGTAGACCTGCTTCCTAGAGCCTTGAGAGGGAGGCTATAAAGGCTGGGAACAGCCTCTCTTATTTAGTTTTCTCACGTTCACTTCCCTGATCTGCCAGAAGATGGCGCTCTTTGGCATCCCACTTAGTTCAATGCCTGGTCAGAGTGTGTTTGAGTTTTGCCATTGCGATTCCCTTCCTTTGTCCCTCTGTCTTCTTTGTGGTGTCCAGCCTTCTCCTGGTATCCTAAACCCTAGAAGATCTTTTTCCAGGCATTTCAGCCTGTCTTTTAGCTATTTTTCCGGGAAAGAAAAGAGTCCCATGTCTTTCTAGTTCATCATCTTCCCAGAAGTCCTTCAAAAGGATCATTCTTAATCTGATAAAAAGTTCTCTGCAAATGAATGAATGCTCACATCTATAAAGCTTTCATCCTCAGGTCAGGAAAAGACAAATATACCCTTTTTCACCACTTCCATTCAGTATTGTATTGGAGAACATAGTGAATAAAGTAAGGCAAGAAAAAGATACAAAAATTATATCATGTAGAAAGAAAGAATTAAAATATCATATTCAAAGATGACCTTATTGTGTTCATAGCAAATTGCAGAGAATCCACTATGAATACCAGAATTAATAAATTATTATGACCATTCTACAAAAGCGCATGGGCCACCAGGCCCCAAGAGCCACGCAGCAAGATGATGATGTAACAGGAGAGTGACACAAGGGAGAACAAAGACAAGACGCACCAAAAAACCAGGAACTAAGGTGGTGCAGGCCGTAAGACTCCTCTCTCCCACATCAGAGGTTCTGAGGATCGAATCCCAGTGAAGACAGGAGGAGAAGAATGAGAAGAGAGGGCAAGAAGTGGACACAGATCATTTCCCAGTGAATGGACACAAACAGCAAAAATGGGGTGGGGGGGAGTGGGGGGAGGCGGGGATGGATAAAAGTGAATAAATAAATAAATCCTTAAAAAAAAAAATTAAAATAAAATAAAATGCTTTAAAAAATAAAAAAATAAAAAAATAATAATCAATTGCATTTCTGTGCACTAGTAAATGAACAATGAAAACATTAATTTTAATTTTCACTTAAGAGGGCACCCAACAAGTATACAAATGTGCTTTCATTAATTGTAACAAAATGTACCACAACAATGCAAGGTGTTAATAATAGGGTGATCTGTGGGAATCCTGTATCTTATGAATTATTGCTCTGTAAACTCACAACTTCTCTAATTACAAAAAGTGTAAAAGAAAGAAATGGTAGTACCCAAAATGTTAAATACCAGGATTAAACTTAACAAAATACATTTTAAAAGTTTGCAATAAAACATAAAATCACAACTGAGAAAAATTAAACAAATGAAGCATATAGCTTTTTTATGATAACAAATCTTTCCAAGTTTGTACATAAGCTTATTATAATACTAGTGAAGTTCTTTGTAGTTTAGTTTTTCAATTCATTTTTAAGAGCAGTTGTAAGGTTACAGAAAAACTAGTTTTTCCCACTATTAACATTTAGCATTACTTTGATATATTTATTACAATTAATGAACCAAGATTATTATATTTATATTAAGATTATTATATTTATATATAAAAATCCATGATGTATATAATGGTTCTTTCTTTGTATTCCACAGTGCTCAGGGTCTTTAAATATTAATTTTTTTAAAGTGGTAACATAGAGTCAACATAAAATTTTGCATTATAACCACATTCATGTATACAATTTAGTGGTATTAATTATATACAACATATTGTGCTAAGGATCAACACCATCCATTGCTAAAACTATCCTATCATCTGAAACAGAAACTCCATACCACTTAAGCATTAACTCCCAATTTCCTACCACCACCCCTGTCTCTGGTAACCTTTATTCTAATTTCTAAATATGGATTTATATGTTCTAATTATTTCATATGAGATCATTCAATATTTGTCCCTCTGTGTCTAGCTTATTTCAGTCAATATGATGTCTTCAAGGATCATCCAGGTTGTAGCATGTATTCCTTTTTATGGCTGAATAACATTCCATTGTATTGATAAACTTCATTTTCTTTATTCATTCATCTGTTGATGAACACGGGAAAACTTCCACTTTTGGCTATTGGGAATAATGCTGCTATAAACATTGATGTAAATATTTTTGTCTGATTCCCTGCTTTCAATTCTTTGGGGGATATACCAGAAGTGGAATTGCTGGTTCAAATGGTAAATCCATACAAATCTTTTGTGGAACCACCAAATGTTTCCCACATTGGCAGCACCCTTTTATATTCCCACCTACAATCCAAAAGTGTTTTGATGTCTTTGCATCCTTTCCAATACTTGTTCATTTCCACTTTTTATATAGCTATTTTGATGAGAGTGAAGTTGTAGCTCATTGTGGTTTTGATTTGTATTTCCCTAGTGGCTTATGATGATGAGCATCTTTTCTTGTGCTCTTTGACCATTTGCATGTCTTCTTTGGAGAACTGTCTAAAAAAGTCCTATAATCATTTCTAATTGGGTTGTTTATCTTTTTTCTTATTGAGTACTAGGATTTATTTATATATTCAGTATATTAAACTCTTATTAGATATATAGGTTTCAATTATGTTCTCCTATTCTGTACATTTTCTGTCCACTTTCTTGATAATGTTCCTTGATGCACAAAGTTTTTAATTTTGACGAAGTCCAATTCATCTATTTTTCTTTGTCACTCATGGTTTTAATGTAAAGTATATGAATCAATTTCCTAATACAAGGACCTGAGACAGTCCCCTGTTTTCAACTAGGAGTTCTGTAATTGTAATTCTTTTATTTAGGCCCTTGGTGCATTTAGGTTACTTTTTGTACGTGGTGTGAGGTGAGGATCCACCTTCATTCTTCTGATGCAGATGTTTCCCCAGGATATCTCTTTAGTTCTCTTTGATGAGACTCAAGTTTCCTTATTAAGTGGACATGGAGCTTTTGTCAAAAATCAATTGGCAAAAGATTGAGGGTTTATTTCTGAACTCTCAATTCAATTCCATTGGTCTATTTGACTGTCTTTGTGCCAGTATCATGCTGTTTTGATTATTGTAGCTTTGTATTTAGTGCGGAATTAAGGAAGTGTGAATCCTCCAGCTTGCTCTGATCAAGATGATTTTGGCTATTCAGTGTTCCTCATCCTTCCACATGAATTTGAAGATTTGCTTGTCCAATTCTGCAAATAATTCAGATGGATGCTTGATTGGAATTGGTGGAATCTATGAATTGCTTTGTGTAGAATGATACCTTAACAACATTTCATCTTCCAATCCATGAATACAAAATATCCTACACTTATTTGTTTTCTTTAATTCCTATGAGCACTCACTATTTCGTAGAGTTCTCCATGCAAGTCCTTTACATCCTTGGTTAAATTTTTTCCTAGATCTTTTATTTTTTAGTTGCGATATTAAATAGTACTTTTCCCCTTGAAATCTTCTTCATATTGTTCATTACTAGTGTATAAGTCCTGATGACATTTGTGTGTTTATATTGTGCTTTTCTAGTTTGCTGAAAGTGGTTATTAGATATGGGTGTTTTGTTGTAGATTTGGGTACTTTTTATTATTTTTTATTTTAAAAGATGCTTAGATTACATAAATGTTACACAAAAATGACAGGGATTTCCATGTTCCCCACCTCCCACACCTCCCATAACCTCCCACATAAACATCCTTCATTAGTGTGGCACATCACCTGCAATGGATATACACATCCTGGGGCTTTGCCACTAAGCATGGACCATAGTTCACATTGTAGACCCCACTCTTTCCCACTCAGTTCTGCATGGTGTATGCTGATGCAAAATGGCCTATATCTGTCGTTGTAATGTCACTCAGGATAATTCCCAAGTCCTGAAAAAGCCCCTGTACTACAACTGCTTTTCCCTTCCCTGCCCCGAAAGCATCCAGTGGCCACTGGCTCCACCTCACTGTTGACATTTGCAAATAGGGAACATTTTACTCCTTCTTCTGAAATTCCAATGCCTTTTTCTTCTCCCCTTGCATGACTGTTTTTGCTAGAATTTCCAGCAGAATGTTGAATAGTGGTGATGACAGTGGTCATCCCTCTCTTGTTCCTGATTTATGGGGAAAGCTTTGATTCTTGCAGTATTGAGTATGATGCTAACTGTCAGTGTTTCATGTGTGCCCTTTCTCATGTTGAGGAAGTTTCCCTCTATTCCTAGTGTTCTCATTCTATATATCAGTGAATTTTCCATTTCTCCCTCTATCATTGATTTCTATTTTCATTCCACTGTGGTTAGAGAAGAGATATTGCATGATATCAATCTTTTAAGTTTTATTCAGGTCTGTTTTTAATTTAAACATGTTGTAACCTGGAGAATAATCCAAGTAAACTAGGAACGAATTATATTCTGATTTTGGGTAAATGAACCCCATGTATCATTTCTTACTAATGCTAAACACATATATACAACACAAAAGAAATTCTCTTTCTTGGTCTATTGCCAAAAGTAAATGAGCTCATAGACTACCAAAAAATATTTTCAAGAGTGCTCCTGAGGGAGTGAAGGTGGCTCAAGTGATTCGGTGCCTCCCTCCCACATGGGAGGTCCTGGGTTCAGTTCCCGGTGCCTCCAAAAGAGAAGACAAGCACACAACAAACAGACACAGTGAGCAGACAGTGAGCACCAAAATAACGAGAAGGGCTAGAAATAAATAAAATAAATATTTTTAAATAAAAAAAATATTGTTCCTAACATTTTTTTTAGTGACCCCAGCTGGAAATAGGCAAATATTCATTCAGTAGCATATGAAAACCAAAGGAAAAGAATGACTTACTAATGCATGCAAAAATCTATGAAATCAGAGAAACTATGTTGAGCCAAGGACATCAGACATACACTGTGTATTTCTTGTTTATGTGAAATTCAAAATCTGGCAAAATGATTTATGGTAATAGAGGTCAGAACAGTGGCTGCCTCCCTGTCAGTAGGTTGACCTGAGGTGACGAACTCTTCCACAAAGCTCACTGTCATCTCTGCCTTATTCTGGGCAGTACTTAGAGTGTTATCTATTTATGTAAAAATGCACGGAGATTTTCAACCAATGGTGCTGAGATAACCAGACATCCACCTGCAAAAATAAATCTAAACACTAAACTTAAACCTTTCCTAAAATTTAACTCAAAATGGAGACTAGACCTAAATGTAAAATGAAAACTTAGAAAATGTTGGAAAATAACATATGGGGCGTCCCTTCAGTATGATTATGAATCAGCACCAAAAACAGAATGTATGAAAGAAAATTTGTTAAGTTGGACTTAATTAAAAGTAAAATCTTCTATCTGTGAACAAACTATTAAGAAAATGAAAAACATCTACCAACTGAGAGAAATATTTGCAAAACACGTATCTGACAAAAGACTTAACATATACAGAGAACACATAAACTCAAAAATAAGAAAACATACAACCCAATTAAAGAGTGAGCGTACAATCTGAACAGACATCTCACCAAAGACGATATAAAGTTGGCAATAAGAACAAGATGTTCAACATCATGTCTCTAAGGAATTGCAAGTCAAAATGACAATGAGATGCCCCTACATACATTTTCATCTTACTGAAATCCAAAACACTGGCAACATCACATACCGGCAAGGATGTGCAGCAAAAGGAATTCTCATTCATTGCTGGTGGCAAGGCAAAATGGCACAAGCACGTTAGAGTACAGTTTAGCAGTTCTTTACAAAGCCAAACATAGTCTGAACATAGGACTGGGCAATAGTGCACCTAGTATTTGCCAAAATTAGTTCAAAAGTATTGCCTATGCAAAAAATGCACGGGAATGTTTATAACAGCTTTATTCATAATTGGCAAAAACTGGAAGCAGCCAAGATGTCATTAAATAGAAAAATGGGTAAAAAATATGTGGTATATGCATTTAAATATGTAATATTATTCAGTGATAAAAAGGAATGAGCCATAAAACAATGAAAAGATCTAGGGGTACATTAAATGCATAAATATAAGGGAAGGAAGCCAGTTTGAAAAGGCTATATACTGTCAGATTGCAACTACCTGAAATTCTGGAAATGCCAAAACCATAGAGACAGTAAAATAGCAGTAGTTGCCAAGTGTTCAGGGAGAGGGGGTAGGATGAACAGGTGGAGCACAGGGCATTTCTATGGCAGGGAAAATATTCTGAGTGATCCTGTAATTGTGCGGACTTGACATCATTTTTCAAACACATAGAATTTTACAACATGAAGGAAAACCTATGGAAGACTAAGGACTTTAGTTAATACTAATGTGTCAAGATTGGTTTGTCATTTGTAACACAATGACCTCACTGAGTAAGATGTTACTAACGGGACAAAGTGCACAGAGGTGATGAGGGGAAAGCAAATAGGGGAACATTTTGCATTTTCTGCTCTATTTTTCTATATAAACCTAAACTTGCTCAAATAATAGAGTGTATCAATTTAAGATGTGCACATATATGAACATATTCTAATTGTCCACTTAACAATGTATAATTTATTTCTAAATAAGGATAATTTCCAAATGTTGTGCATTTAGCCCCTAGAGAGGGAAACAGACCCAGATCTAATGACTGTGTTTATGTGGGGTGCATGGTGAAATATTCGTGGATGGGCGGGATGTGCTAGAAGGAACTAGAAGAGTCCAAGTGCTGCGCCCAGGTACACACAGGGGTGAGTAGCTGGGATACCACATCCTGCAAACTGGAGTTATAGGTTCAGTTGAACGTTGAATACCAGGCACCCCTTATGTTGTATCCAGGCTTTCGTAGCCAGCTGGTAGTTTCCAGAGAATCCCGGAGCAAGCCCCAGGACAAGCATCTGAAGCAGGAGAGCATGCTCCATCTGTGGGCCTGTAGGAGGGCTTCAGGATTTCATATGTAAGGACAGGGTGAGGCAGACGCATCTTCTTAGAAAGCTCCCTAAATATCACCATGGTGACCACAGGCTTGTGCCTCTGAAGCTCCCTTATAGGATGCGCTGGGGATGCTCCTTGACCACATGATCACAGCTGATTCATATTAATGGAAAAAAGAAGGCCAGAGAGCCTGTCTATTTACACAATGACACTGGCAATGTGGAGAGTTTGACTCACGCCTTGCTTCAGGGACTCTGCATATTGCTTTGTACACTGTTTGCTCAAACTTCCAGTATTTGAGTTATTGTTCCAAGAGGAATAATTAGTTTTCTTGTGGCAAAGAACATGCCTCATCATCTTCGTATCTCACATAAATCCCTGGTAAAAAGCATGGGAGGATTGATGGATGGATTCCTCAAAGCTCACCCAGTGACCCTCTGAGGCTTGCTCCAGCCCTCAGGACACCGTCTCTCCCTGTCCACCCTCCTTCACGTGGCCGTGTGTTTCTGGCTCAGCCTCCACAGTGCTTCCTTCACATCCTTATTCCGAAGACTGTAGATGAGGGGGTTGAGCATCGGGATGACCAGGGTGTAGAAGACGGACACAGCCTTGCCCTGCTCCATGGAATCCACAGCTCCAGGCTGGGCATACATTACAAAGAGTGTCCCATAAAACAGGGAGACCGCAGTCATGTGTGAGCCACAGGTGGAGAAGACCTTTCGTCGCCCGGCCGTGGAGCGCATCCTGAGGATGGTCACGGTGATGTAGCCGTAGGACACCAGAACCACGAGCGTGGTGCTCACAATGATGAGCCCACAGAGTCCAAACATGACCAGCTCGTTGAGGGTCGTGTCGGTGCAGGTGAGCCGGAGCAGGGGGGGCACGTCACAGAAAAAGTGGTCGATGGTGTGGGAACTGCAGAACGGGAGGCGGAACGTGAAGCTGGTCTGCACGATGGAGTTGAGGCAGCCTCCGAAATAAGAGCCCAGAACCAGGCAGGTGCAGGCTGAGGGGCGCATGGTGACGGGGTAGTGCAGGGGGCTGCAGATGGCCATGAAGCGGTCATAGGCCATGACGGTCAGCAGGAAAGCCTCAGTGGTACCCATAAGGGAAAAGAAAAAGAACTGGGTAGCACAGCCTGCAAAAGTGATGAGCTTGGTGGAGGAGAAGAAATTGGCGAGGGCTTTGGGCGTGATGACGGACGAATAGCACAGGTCCAGGAAGGAGAGGTTCTTGAGAAAGAAGTACATAGGGGAGTGGAGGCGGGCGTCCAGTGTGATGACCACAGTCATGGTGAGGTTCCCCAGGACAGTGACCAAGTAGATGGCCAGGAAAACCACAAAGAGCAGAGCCTGGGTCTCAGGGCCACCCTCAAATCCCACCAGCATGAAATCCTGCCATGATGCCCTGGAGAAGTTTCCATTTTTGTGGAGAGCCATGGCCCTGGTCCTGTACATGGTGGCAGAGGGGAGGCAGGAGACAGTTAGTAGGATAGTAGGTCAAGTTGGTTATCC
>JAKSZT010050803.1:0-11787 GCA_026826555.1 Tolypeutes matacus | reverse complement strand
CCTTTTATCATATTGAGGAATTTTCCTTCTATTCCAAGTTTTTGAAATATTTTTTATCAAGAAAGGATGCTGGGTGTTGTAAAATGCCTTCTCTGAGTCCATCAAGATGGTTTTTTTCCTTCAATAGGTTAATGTGGTGTATTACATTGACTGATTTTCTCATGTTGAATCAGCCTTGCATACGAGGAATAAATCTCACTTTGTAGTGGGTATAAGTCTTTTGATATTCTGTTGGATTTGATTTGCAAGTATTTTGCTGAGAATTTTTCATCTATGCTTATTAGAGAGATTGGTCTGTAATTTTCTTTTTTTGATGTGTCTTTATCTGGCTTTGGTATTAGGGTAATGTTGGCATCAAAAAATGTGTTGGGCAATTTTCCCTCATCTTCCATTTATTGGAAGAGTTTAAACAGGATTGGTGGTAATTCTTTTCAAATTGCTTAGTAGAATTCACCTGAGAAGACAACTGGACTTTTCTTTGTTGGGAGACTTTTGATGATGGATTCAACCTCTTTTAAATGTGATTGCTTTGTTAAGTTCTTATATTTTGTGTAACATAAATATAAGTTGTACATTTCTAGGAATTTGTCCATTTCATCTAGGTTGTTTGATTTATTGGCATACAATTTCTCACATTATTCTCTTATGATCCTTTTTATTTCTCTGGGGTCAGTAGTAACATCCCCCATTTTATTTCTGATTGTATTTATTTGCATCTTCTCTTTTTCTCTTTGTTAGTCTAGCTAGGGGTTTGTTGATTTTAATGATCTTCTCAAAGAACCAGCTTTTGGTTTTGTTGATTTTTTAAATTGTTTTTGTTGTTGTTGCTGTTGTTGTTGTTGTTCCCAATTCCACTTATTTCTGATCTAATCTTTATTATTTCTTTCATTCTGCTTGCTTTGGGATTGGTTTGCTTTTCTTTTTCTACTTTCTCTAGTTGTTCAATAAAATCTTTGAGTTTATCTCTTTCTTCTTTTTTAATAATAGACATTTAGAATTATAAATTTCCCTCTCAAGGCTGCCATCATTGTATTCTGTAATTTTGGTAAATTGTGTACTTGTTTTCATTTGTCTCAATATATTTACTGATTTCACTTGCAATTTTTTCTTTGACCCACTGATTATTTAGAAGAGTGCTGTTTAGCCTTCACCTATTTGCAAATTTACCTCTTTCTTGTCTATTATTGATTTCCAGTTTCATCCCATTATGATCTGAGAAGGTGCTTTGTATAATTTCAATCTTTTTATAGTTATTGAGAGCTGAATTGTGACCTAACATGTGGTCTATCCTGGAGAAAGATCCATGGGCCCTTGAGAAGAATGTATAACCCATTGAGTTTGAATGCAGTGTTCTGTATATGTCTGTTAGGTCTAAGTTATTTATCATATCATTCAAATTCTCTGTTTCCTTGTGGATCTTCTGCCTAGTTTTTCTATCTAATGATGTGAGTGTGGTGTTGAAGTCTCCAATGATTATTGTAGAGATATCTATTTCTCCTTTCAGTTTTGCCAGAGTTTGTCTCATGTATTTTGGGACACCCTGGTTAATTGCATAGATATTTATGACTGCTATTTCTTCCTGGTGGATTGTCCCTTTTATTAATATATATTGGCCTTCTGTATCTCTTATAACATTTTTGCATTTAAAGTTTGTTTTGTCTGATATTAGTATAACTACCTTTACTCTCTTTTCGTTACTATTTGTGTGGAGTATCTTTTCCCAAACTTTCCTTTTCAGTCTGTTTGTATCTCTGGGTCTAAGGTTAATCTTTTGTAAACAGCATATGGATAGCTTATGTTTTTTTTTTTTTTTTTTTTATCTATTCTGTCAGCCTCTATCTTTTGATTGGGTAGATTAACCCATTCACATTCAGCGATATGCCTGTAAATGCACTGTTTACTTCCACTATTTTATTCTTTGGTTTTCAAATCTTATATTTTCATTCATCATTTTAGTTTTTTGCCTCTCTGCTATTCTTTCATTTATACTCTCCTCCAAGCCTCTCTCTCCTGTATTTTTCTTTCAGGCTTCCTTTAATATTTCCTTCAAAGGTGGATTCTTTTTTTACAAACTCTCTTAATTTCTATATGTTTGTGAATATTTTATTCTCACCTTCATATTTAAATGACAGTTTTCTTGGATAAACAATTATTGGCTGGCAGTTTTTCTCTTCCAGTATCCAAATTGTATCATACCACAGTCTTCTTGTCTCCATGGTTTTTAATGGAAAATTTGCACTAAGTCTTACTGGGTGCCCCTTGTACATGATGGTTTGCTTCCCTCTTGCTGCTCTCAGAATTTTCTCTTTATCTTTGACATTTGACATTCTGAGTAGTGTGTGTCTTGAAGTAGGTCTATTCAGATTTATTCTGATTGGGGTCCACTGTGCTTCTTTGACATGAATGTTCATTTTTTTCATGAGAGTTGGGACATTTTCAGCTATTATTTCCTCAAATACTTTTTGTTCCTTTCCCCTTCTCTTCTCCTTCTTGAACTCCCATGACACGCTTGTTATTGTGTTTTGTGTTGTTATTCACCTCCCTGAGCACCTGCTCAATTTTTTCCCATTCTTTTCTCTCTCTGTTCTTTTCTATCTTAAATTTCAACTATTCTGTCTTTGATATCACTTATTCCCTTTTCTATCATTTTGAGTCTGCTGTTGCATGCCTGTAATGTGCTATTTGTTAGTTAGTTGGTTAGTTAGTTAGTTAGTTAGTTAGTTAGTTAGTTAGTTAGTTTGAGGTATGAGGGCTTGGGGGATTGAACCTGGGACCATGTCTGTGGGAAGCCGGTGCACAACCACTGAGCCCAATCAGCTAATCTTTGTTGGTTTTTTCATGTTTGGCATGTTGTTCATTTTTGTTTATTCAGCAGGCACTGGGACCAAACCTGGAACCTCCCATGTGGGAGGTGGGAGCTCAAACACTTGAGCCACATCCACTCTTCTAATAGGTGAGGTTTTTGAGCTCACCTATTGTGTCTTTTGTTCCCATGAACTCTGTTACATTGCTATTTAGGATTTAAAATTCTTCTATGTGCTCACTCAATGTCTTCTTGATGTAGTTTGTCTCTTTTGCCCTATTATCTTTCAACTCATTAATTTTGTTTTGGAAATTTGTGTGCACATCGTTAATTAGTTCTCTCAAATCTTGCATCTCCTTTGGGGCTTTGATATATTCCTTTTCTTGGGCCATGTCTTCCATTTTCTTAGTGTGGCTCATAATTATTTTGCTGACATCTAGGAATCTGATAACGATGGTAGTATACTTAGTGCCCAATTTCTTTCACATTGTAGGGATTTAGTGGTTGAAGGCTGTGTGTTACTGCTACTCATGATTCTTGGTTCATCCTGGATCATTAGGATTGTCCCTATTAGTTGCTCAAAACTGGGTTCTGGATCCAGAAATGGCTTGTAGACCTGCTTCCTGGAGCCTTGAGAGGGAGGCTATAAAGGCTGGGAACAGCCTCTCTTATTTAGTTTTCTCACGTTCACTTCCCTGATCTGCCAGAAGATGGCGCTCTTTGGCATCCCACTTAGTTCAATGCCTGGTCAGAGTGTGTTTGAGTTTTGCCATTGCGATTCCCTTCCTTTGTCCCTCTGTCTTCTTTGTGGTGTCCAGCCTTCTCCTGGTATCCTAAACCCTAGAAGATCTTTTTCCAGGCATTTCAGCCTGTCTTTTAGCTATTTTTCCGGGAAAGAAAAGAGTCCCATGTCTTTCTAGTTCATCATCTTCCCAGAAGTCCTTCAAAAGGATCATTCTTAATCTGATAAAAAGTTCTCTGCAAATGAATGAATGCTCACATCTATAAAGCTTTCATCCTCAGGTCAGGAAAAGACAAATATACCCTTTTCACCACTTCCATTCAGTATTGTATTGGAGAACATAGTGAATAAAGTAAAGCAAGAAAAAGATACAAAAATTATATCATGTAGAAAGAAAGAATTAAAATATCATATTCAAAGATGACCTTATTGTGTTCATAGCAAATTGCAGAGAATCCACTATGACTACCAGAATTAATAAATTATTATGACCATTCTACAAAAGCGCATGGGCCACCAGGCCCCAAGAGCCACGCAGCAAGATGATGATGTAACAGGAGAGTGACACAAGGGAGAACAAAGACAAGACGCACCAAAAAACCAGGAACTAAGGTGGTGCAGGCCGTAAGACTCCTCTCTCCCACATCAGAGGTTCTGAGGATCGAATCCCAGTGAAGACAGGAGGAGAAGAATGAGAAGAGAGGGCAAGAAGTGGACACAGATCATTTCCCAGTGAATGGACACAAACAGCAAAAATGGGGTGGGGGGGAGTGGGGGGAGGCGGGGATGGATAAAAGTGAATAAATAAATAAATCCTTAAAAAAAAAAATTAAAATAAAATAAAATGCTTTAAAAAATAAAAAAATAAAAAAATAATAATCAATTGCATTTCTGTGCACTAGTAAATGAACAATGAAAACATTAATTTTAATTTTCACTTAAGAGGGCACCCAACAAGTATACAAATGTGCTTTCATTAATTGTAACAAAATGTACCACAACAATGCAAGCTGTTAATAATAGGGTGATCTGTGGGAATCCTGTATCTTATGAATTATTGCTCTGTAAACTCACAACTTCTCTAATTACAAAAAGTGTAAAAGAAAGAAATGGTAGTACCCAAAATGTTAAATACCAGGATTAAACTTAACAAAATACATTTTAAAAGTTTGCAATAAAACATAAAATCACAACTGAGAAAAATTAAACAAATGAAGCATATAGCTTTTTTATGATAACAAATCTTTCCAAATTTGTACATAAGCTTATTATAATACTAGTGAAGTTCTTTGTAGTTTAGTTTTTCAATTCATTTTTAAGAGCAGTTGTAAGGTTACAGAAAAACTAGTTTTCCCCACTATTAACATTTAGCATTACTTTGATATATTTATTACAATTAATGAACCAAGATTATTATATTTATATTAAGATTATTATATTTATATATAAAATCCATGATGTATATAATGGTTCTTTCTTTGTATTCCACAGTGCTCAGGGTCTTTAAATATTAATTTTTTTAAAGTGGTAACATAGAGTCAACATAAAATTTTGCATTATAACCACGTTCATGTATACAATTTAGTGGTATTAATTATATACAACATATTGTGCTAAGGATCAACACCATCCATTGCTAAAACTATCCTATCATCTGAAACAGAAACTCCATACCACTTAAGCATTAACTCCCAATTTCCTACCACCACCCCTGTCTCTGGTAACCTTTATTCTAATTTCTAAATATGGATTTATATGTTCTAATTATTTCATATGAGATCATTCAATATTTGTCCCTCTGTGTCTAGCTTATTTCAGTCAATATGATGTCTTCAAGGATCATCCAGGTTGTAGCATGTATTCCTTTTTATGGCTGAATAACATTCCATTGTATTGATAAACTTCATTTTCTTTATTCATTCATCTGTTGATGAACACGGGAAAACTTCCACTTTTGGCTATTGGGAATAATGCTGCTATAAACATTGATGTAAATATTTTTGTCTGATTCCCTGCTTTCAATTCTTTGGGGGATATACCAGAAGTGGAATTGCTGGTTCAAATGGTAAATCCATACAAATCTTTTGTGGAACCACCAAACGTTTCCCACATTGGCAGCACCCTTTTATATTCCCACCTACAATCCAAAAGTGTTTTGATGTCTTTGCATCCTTTCCAATACTTGTTCATTTCCACTTTTTATATAGCTATTTTGATGAGAGTGAAGTTGTAGCTCATTGTGGTTTTGATTTGTATTTCCCTAGTGGCTTATGATGATGAGCATCTTTTCTTGTGCTCTTTGACCATTTGCATGTCTTCTCTGGAGAACTGTCTAAAAAAGTCCTATAATCATTTCTAATTGGGTTGTTTATCTTTTTTCTTATTGAGTACTAGGATTTATTTATATATTCAGTATATTAAACTCTTATTAGATATATAGGTTTCAATTATGTTCTCTTATTCTGTACATTTTCTGTCCACTTTCTTGATAATGTTCCTTGATGCACAAAGTTTTTAATTTTGACGAAGTCCAATTCATCTATTTTTCTTTGTCACTCATGGTTTTAATGTAAAGTATATGAATCAATTTCCTAATACAAGGACCTGAGACAGTCCCCTGTTTTCAACTAGGAGTTCTGTATTTGTAATTCTTTTATTTAGGCCCTTGGTGCGTTTAGGTTACTTTTTGTACGTGGTGTGAGGTGAGGATCCACCTTCATTCTTCTGATGCAGATGTTTCCCCAGGATATCTCTTTAGTTCTCTTTGATGAGACTCAAGTTTCCTTATTAAGTGGACATGGAGCTTTTGTCAAAAATCAATTGGCAAAAGATTGAGGGTTTATTTCTGAACTCTCAATTCAATTCCATTGGTCTATTTGACTGTCTTTGTGCCAGTATCATGCTGTTTTGATTATTGTAGCTTTGTATTTAGTGCGGAATTAAGGAAGTGTGAATCCTCCAGCTTGCTCTGATCAAGATGATTTTGGCTATTCAGTGTTCCTCATCCTTCCACATGAATTTGAAGATTTGCTTGTCCAATTCTGCAAATAATTCAGATGGATGCTTGATTGGAATTGGTGGAATCTATGAATTGCTTTGTGTAGAATGATACCTTAACAACATTTCATCTTCCAATCCATGAATACAAAATATCCTACACTTATTTGTTTTCTTTAATTCCTATGAGCACTCACTATTTCGTAGAGTTCTCCATGCAAGTCCTTTACATCCTTGGTTAAATTTTTTCCTAGATCTTTTATTTTTTAGTTGCGATATTAAATAGTACTTTTCCCCTTGAAATCTTCTTCATATTGTTCATTACTAGTGTATAAGTCCTGATGACATTTGTGTGTTTATATTGTGCTTTTCTAGTTTGCTGAAAGTGGTTATTAGATATGGGTGTTTTGTTGTAGATTTGGGTACTTTTTATTATTTTTTATTTTAAAAGATGCTTAGATTACATAAATGTTACACAAAAATGACAGGGATTTCCATGTCCCCCACCTCCCACACCTCCCATAACCTCCCACATAAACATCCTTCATTAGTGTGGCATATCACCTGCAATGGATATACACATCCTGGGGCTTTGCCACTAAGCATGGACCATAGTTCACATTGTAGACCCCACTCTTTCCCACTCAGTTCTGCATGGTGTATGCTGATGCAAAATGGCTTATATCTGTCGTTGTAATGTCACTCAGGATAATTCCCAAGTCCTGAAAAAGCCCCTGTACTACAACTGCTTTTCCCTTCCCTGCCCCGAAAGCATCCAGTGGCCACTGGCTCTACCTCACTGTTGACATTTGCAAATAGGGAACAGTTTACTCCTTCTTCTGAAATTCCAATGCCTTTTTCTTCTCCCCTTGCATGACTGTGTTTGCTAGAATTTCCAGCAGAATGTTGAATAGTGGTGATGACAGTGGTCATCCCTCTCTTGTTCCTGATTTATGGGGAAAGCTTTGATTCTTGCAGTATTGAGTATGATGCTAACTGTCAGTGTTTCATGTGTGCCCTTTCTCATGTTGAGGAAGTTTCCCTCTATTCCTAGTGTTCTCATTCTATATATCAGTGAATTTTCCATTTCTCCCTCTATCATTGATTTCTATTTTCATTCCACTGTGGTTAGAGAAGAGATATTGCATGATATCAATCTTTTAAGTTTTATTCAGGTCTGTTTTTAATTTAAACATGTTGTAACCTGGAGAATAATCCAAGTAAACTAGGAACGAATTATATTCTGATTTTGGGTAAATGAACCCCATGTATCATTTCTTACTAATGCTAAACACATATATACAACACAAAAGAAATTCTCTTTCTTGGTCTATTGCCAAAAGTAAATGAGCTCATAGACTACCAAAAAATATTTTCAAGAGTGCTCCTGAGGGAGTGAAGGTGGCTCAAGTGATTCGGTGCCTCCCTCCCACATGGGAGGTCCTGGGTTCAGTTCCCGGTGCCTCCAAAAGAGAAGACAAGCACACAACAAACAGACACAGTGAGCAGACAGTGAGCACCAAAATAACGAGAAGGGCTAGAAATAAATAAAATAAATATTTTTAAATAAAAAAAATATTGTTCCTAACATTTTTTTTTAGTGACCCCAGCTGGAAATAGGCAAATATTCATTCAGTAGCATATGAAAACCAAAGGAAAAGAATGACTTACTAATGCATGCAAAAATCTATGAAATCAGAGAAACTATGTTGAGCCAAGGACATCAGACATACACTGTGTATTTCTTGTTTATGTGAAATTCAAAATCTGGCAAAATGATTTATGGTAATAGAGGTCAGAACAGTGGCTGCCTCCCTGTCAGTAGGTTGACCTGAGGTGACGAACTCTTCCACAAAGCTCACTGTCATCTCTGCCTTATTCTGGGCAGTACTTAGAGTGTTACCTATTTATGTAAAAATGCACGGAGATTTTCAACCAATGGTGCTGAGATAACCAGACATCCACCTGCAAAAATAAATCTAAACACTAAACTTAAACCTTTCCTAAAATTTAACTCAAAATGGAGACTAGACCTAAATGTAAAATGAAAACTTAGAAAATGTTGGAAAATAACATATGGGGCGTCCCTTCAGTATGATTATGAATCAGCACCAAAAACAGAATGTATGAAAGAAAATTTGTTAAGTTGGACTTAATTAAAAGTAAAATCTTCTATCTGTGAACAAACTATTAAGAAAATGAAAAACATCTACCAACTGAGAGAAATATTTGCAAAACACGTATCTGACAAAAGACTTAACATATACAGAGAACACATAAACTCAAAAATAAGAAAACATACAACCCAATTAAAGAGTGAGCGTACAATCTGAACAGACATCTCACCAAAGACGATATAAAGTTGGCAATAAGAACAAGATGTTCAACATCATGTCTCTAAGGAATTGCAAGTCAAAATGACAATGAGATGCCCCTACATACATTTTCATCTTACTGAAATCCAAAACACTGGCAACATCACATACCGGCAAGGATGTGCAGCAAAAGGAATTCTCATTCATTGCTGGTGGCAAGGCAAAATGGCACAAGCACGTTAGAGTACAGTTTAGCAGTTCTTTACAAAGCCAAACATAGTCTGAACATAGGACTGGGCAATAGTGCACCTAGTATTTGCCAAAATTAGTTCAAAAGTATTGCCTAAGCAAAAAATGCACGGGAATGTTTATAACAGCTTTATTCATAATTGGCAAAAACTGGAAGCAGCCAAGATATCATTAAATAGAAAAATGGGTAAAAAATATGTGGTATATGCATTTAAAAATGTAATATTATTCAGTGATAAAAAGGAATGAGCCATAAAACAATGAAAAGATCTAGGGGTACATTAAATGCATAAATATAAGGGAAGGAAGCCAGTTTGAAAAGGCTATATACTGTCAGATTGCAACTACCTGAAATTCTGGAAATGCCAAAACCATAGAGACAGTAAAATAGCAGTAGTTGCCAAGTGTTCAGGGAAAGGGGGTAGGATGAACAGGTGGAGCACAGGGCATTTCTATGGCAGGGAAAATATTCTGAGTGATCCTGTAATTGTGCGGACTTGACATCATTTTTCAAACACATAGAATTTTACAACATGAAGGAAAACCTATGGAAGACTAAGGACTTTAGTTAATACTAATGTGTCAAGATTGGTTTGTCAGTTGTAACACAATGACCTCACTGAGTAAGATGTTACTAACGGGACAAAGTGCACAGAGGTGATGAGGGGAAAGCAAATAGGGGAACATTTTGCATTTTCTGCTCTATTTTTCTATATAAACCTAAACTTGCTCAAATAATAGAGTGTATCAATTTAAGATGTGCACATATATGAACATATTCTAATTGTCCACTTAACAATGTATAATTTATTTCTAAATAAGGATAATTTCCAAATGTTGTGCATTTAGCCCCTAGAGAGGGAAACAGACCCAGATCTAATGACTGTGTTTATGTGGGGTGCATGGTGAAATATTCGTGGATGGGCGGGATGTGCTAGAAGGAACTAGAAGAGTCCAAGTGCTGCGCCCAGGTACACACAGGGGTGAGTAGCTGGGATACCACATCCTGCAAACTGGAGTTATAGGTTCAGTTGAACGTTGAATACCAGGCACCCCTTATGTTGTATCCAGGCTTTCGTAGCCAGCTGGTAGTTTCCAGAGAATCCCGGAGCAAGCCCCAGGACAAGCATCTGAAGCAGGAGAGCATGCTCCATCTGTGGGCCTGTAGGAGGGCTTCAGGATTTCATATGTAAGGACAGGGTGAGGCAGACGCATCTTCTTAGAAAGCTCCCTAAATATCACCATGGTGACCACAGGCTTGTGCCTCTGAAGCTCCCTTATAGGATGCGCTGGGGATGCTCCTTGACCACATGATCACAGCTGATTCATATTAATGGAAAAAAGAAGGCCAGAGAGCCTGTCTATTTACACAATGACACTGGCAATGTGGAGAGTTTGACTCACGCCTTGCTTCAGGGACTCTGCATATTGCTTTGTACACTGTTTGCTCAAACTTCCAGTATTTGAGTTATTGTTCCAAGAGGAATAATTAGTTTTCTTGTGGCAAAGAACATGCCTCATCATCTTCGTATCTCGCATAAATCCCTGGTAAAAAGCATGGGAGGATTGATGGATGGATTCCTCAAAGCTCACCCAGTGACCCTCTGAGGCTTGCTCCAGCCCTCAGGACACCGTCTCTCCCTGTCCACCCTCCTTCACGTGGCCGTGTGTTTCTGGCTCAGCCTCCACAGTGCTTCCTTCACATCCTTATTCCGAAGACTGTAGATGAGGGGGTTGAGCATCGGGATGACCAGGGTGTAGAAGACGGACACAGCCTTGCCCTGCTCCATGGAATCCACAGCTCCAGGCTGGGCATACATTACAAAGAGTGTCCCATAAAACAGGGAGACCGCAGTCATGTGTGAGCCACAGGTGGAGAAGACCTTTCGTCGCCCGGCCGTGGAGCGCATCCTGAGGATGGTCACGGTGATGTAGCCGTAGGACACCAGAACCACGAGCGTGGTGCTCACAATGATGAGCCCACAGAGTCCAAACATGACCAGCTCGTTGAGGGTCGTGTCGGTGCAGGTGAGCCGGAGCAGGGGGGGCACGTCACAGAAAAAGTGGTCGATGGTGTGGGAACTGCAGAACGGGAGGCGGAACGTGAAGCTGGTCTGCACGATGGAGTTGAGGCAGCCTCCGAAATAAGAGCCCAGAACCAGGCAGGTGCAGGCTGAGGGGCGCATGGTGACGGGGTAGTGCAGGGGGCTGCAGATGGCCATGAAGCGGTCATAGGCCATGACGGTCAGCAGGAAAGCCTCAGTGGTACCCATAAGGGAAAAGAAAAAGAACTGGGTAGCACAGCCTGCAAAAGTGATGAGCTTGGTGGAGGAGAAGAAATTGGCAAGGGCTTTGGGCGTGATGACGGACGAATAGCACAGGTCCAGGAAGGAGAGGTTCTTGAGAAAGAAGTACATAGGGGAGTGGAGGCGGGCGTCCAGTGTGATGACCACAGTCATGGTGAGGTTCCCCAGGACAGTGACCAAGTAGATGGCCAGGAAAACCACAAAGAGCAGAGCCTGGGTCTCAGGGCCACCCTCAAATCCCACCAGCATGAAATCCTGCCATGATGCCCTGGAGAAGTTTCCATTTTTGTGGAGAGCCATGGCCCTGGTCCTGTACATGGTGGCAGACGGGAGGCAGGAGACAGTTAGTAGGATAGTAGGTCAAGTTGGTTATCC
>JAKSZT010050789.1:0-11151 GCA_026826555.1 Tolypeutes matacus | reverse complement strand
GATTTCTATCTAAATTAATTGGAAAACTCATGTTGTCCTTGGGAGTAGAGCATTCTTCCTTCATGGGTTACACTTAGTACTTTGTCTTTGGGGGTTGTAACTTTAGTCTAGTTAAAGATCTAGAAGAAAAGAGGGCACATGAGGGTGTGTAGGAAGAAGCATTAGAGGCATCCTGCAAGCAAATCACCACAGGGTAATCCCGTGCAGTTTCATCTGGTGAGACAGACTTAATCTCTTCAGGTGGGAGTTGGATGGCACACTCCTTGGGAAAGGCTGAAT
Source organism: Tolypeutes matacus (assembly GCA_026826555.1). Classification (NCBI taxonomy): domain Eukaryota; kingdom Metazoa; phylum Chordata; class Mammalia; order Cingulata; family Chlamyphoridae; genus Tolypeutes; species Tolypeutes matacus. Next base: position 10,872 of record JAKSZT010050789.1, on the reverse strand, counting down.
CTAGGGTGTCCATTTCCTCAGGGCAGGCTGGAGATTGAGTGGCTTTTTCCTCAGGCCAGGCAGGAGGTTTGGTGTCTGTCTCTTCATGGCAGATCATTATAGGTTTATTTGGCAAAACCTCAGCAGAATTTATTGTTTAAATGTCCCCGCTGCCATCATCAACTAATATGTCTCCATACCTATCCTCAGAATCCCATTCCTTTCCACTCAATGCCCTCACTTTAACAGCAGACACCCTGCCAAGTTGGGGTTTTAGTTTGTATTATAGCTCTCCTACTCATACACTGAAATTCTCAGTCTGGTTTTCAGAGATCTCAATTCTTCCAATGCACAAATTAAAATTTTCTTTCATGGCACATATAGAAACTTTCACATCATTCATATGCACATAAATTGAAAATTTGAAGCTTCCATTTCAATCCTTAATTTTCTAACTGTACTTAGCATGTTTAAGAACAACTAGCCAACCTCACAATACCTTTTATTTTATTTTTTAAATTTTTTATTTATTTTTATTGTGGGTAAAAATCAAAATTCTCACAATACATACAAACATTTGCAAAATGATATATAAATATATATGCATATATGTGTATTTGCTTACAAAAATGTTTATATATATATATATATATATATATATATATATACATATATTTTGAGAGGTGCTTAGATTACCCAAAATATTACACCCCACTGGGATTCCCATGTTGCCCACCTCCCACACCTCCCACCACATCCCACACAAACATCTCCCACAAGTGTGGCCCACCACCCTCAATGAACTTACACATCCTAGAGCCTTGCCACCAACCATAGACCACAGTTCACACCATAGACCACACTCTCTCCCACTCGGTTCTGAGTGGTGTGTGCCGATTTAAAATAGCCTACATCCGTTGCCACAACGGTACTCAGGACAGCCTCTAACTCCCAAAGAAGCCCCTGTATTTCAACTGCTCATCCCCTCCCTACCCCGAAAGTGTCAAGTAGCCACAGGCTCCACTTCATTGTTATAATTTCTTCCATTGCTAGAATCACCATATGTGAACAACAGAATACCATCAAGTCCACTCTAGTCCATAGTCCTTCCCCCAATCCTGAGGGGACTGGGATGGTGATGTCCACTCCAACTCCAAGTGAGAGAGGGCTTATATCCCATGGATATGGTGGGTGGGATGATCCTGCCTGCAGATGCAGGCCCTCTCCATTCCCTGGGATGGCCATTGCCCATCGTTGTCTCCTCACCAGGTGACTTGGATGAGTCCATTGAGCTGTAGGGTAGGAGTTGCAGCTCCATCGAGATTTCATAGACACCTGGCACATAGGTAGGCCAGAGGCTCCAGTCACTGGAAGTATACCTAAAAACTCCAGCATCACATGTAGGTTTGAATAGAAGGGACTGGTGAACCGTGTGCAGGGAGGACTTACTTGAGTCTAATTCTGTCACTCTCATGAGCATAGATTCCAAAATAGAGCCCACTGATAAGGCATCAGTCTCTGGGGCTATCCCCCCTTATATAGGACCTGGGTGTCTCCAGAGCTCTGAGGAAACCCTCTGTGTGGGGTGATAGGCACTTAGATGTTCTATGAGTTCCTACTGAGGTGTGCATAAGAGTTACCTCTGGGATGACCTCCTGACTCTCTTTGAAGTCTCTTAGCCACATGAACTCATTTGTCTTTACCTTTTCCCCCTTTTATTCAAAGTCTTTTTCCAGTTGTGGTGCCAGTTGGCACTTGGTATTAATCCCTCGTTGCCAGGGAGGCTCATCCCCGGGAGTCATGTCCCACGTTGGGGGGAAGGTAATGCAATCATATGCTGAGTTTGCAACAAGGAGGCTCTCAGGTGGCAACCCTTAGGCACCCCACAACTGCAGGCTAAGTCTCATTTACAAGAGCAAAGAGCAAAGACTACAAGGGTAGTCATCAATAAAAAAAACATCAGTGGGTCATCCTATTTAGACAGGCACTGTCCCTACACTCAGAGGACTAATGCTGCTCCCTTGGAGACTGTGGCAGAGCTCTCCAGGCTAGGAATTCAGATTCCCTCATTTATTGTGTGATTATCCACCCATCGTGGCCATGCCCCATCCCCCGATCCTTTGAACGATTTTGTATATCTTTCATGTATATTCAGATGAACCAACCCCCACGAAACCCCCCCAGACACGCCCCCCAATAATCCCCCACAGTACCCATTGAAACCCTTCTGTGATCCAAATCTTCCATGAACATTTAGTCCATATAATAATCAAATACACTTACTAGGAAAAAGAAACAAGTATGATAAGCTTACATGCAAGAGACAAACATAAGGAGACTCGGGGGCAAAAAAAAAGGGCAGGAAAAAAAACAAATAATCAAACAAAGAACAAAACAAAATAAAATATAATTAGTGGATTGGGACATTCAAAAAATGGGCAAAAAAGCAAAGGAAATGCCTTTAAAAAAATATATATATATATAAATTCATTTTTTTTTCCTTTCTCTTTTCTTTTTTTCTCTGCCTTTTATCACTGTGTTATGGGATGTCTGGTGTGTCATGACACCTTCCTCCTCTCAATCCCCATTGTCTCCCAATTTTTCATTTAATTTTCAAAGAAGTTTTAGGTCACAGCAAAGTCACACACGGAGTGCCGGAGACTCCCAGATACCAAACCACCCCCCGTTCCCCACCCCATATTAACTTCCCCCACTTTTTTTTTGGTTGTTTGCATTGTTATAACTGTTATGCAGATAGCAAAATATAGCAACTAAACATTGTCAGTGATTTACAGTATAGTTTACAATTTAGATGATACAGTTTATTAATTTTGATGATATTTACCATGTCCTGTGTCCATTACTGTAAGGTAATGAAAAACCTTCCCCTTGACCACCAAACAACCCATTAGATCTTGACTGTTCCCTTCCCCCCAGCCCACCTTGGCCCATGATATCCCCCTCTCCCATACCATGGAATGTCAAGATTCACAGTTACATGTCCTGGGAATTTGAACCTGCCTTCCTAATCCACCCACCCCCCAGTGCTGCACCACCAAACCCAGGAACACCACCACTCATCTGTCCCATCCCCCAACATGCAACCACACTCTATCCCTTTACCATAGATTATGTCCATATGGGTGATGGCTCAAAGCCTGCTCTTCTCTTAGTCTCCTTTGTTAACCTATCTTTCAGACAATGGTTCTCAGAGACTATTCACATTCCTCAGTTCAGATCAGTGAGGTCATATACTGTTCATCCTTCAGTGCCTGGCTTGCTTCACTCAACATAAGGTATTCAAGATTCATCCACGTTATTCCATGTGTTAGCACTTTGTTCCTTCTTACAGCTGAGTAATATTCCATTGTATGTATGTACCAAATTTTGCTTATCCATTCGTCTGTTGATGGGCACTGGGGCTGATTCCAACTTTTGGCAATGGTGAACAATGCCGCTCTGAACATTGGTGTGCATATATCTGTTTGTATTTTTGTTTTCAGTTCTTCTGTGTATATACCCAGCTGTGGAATTGCTGGATCATACGGAAGATCTATTGCTAGTTTTCTGAGGAACCGCCAAACTGTCCTCCACAGTGGCTGGACCATACCGCAGTCCCACCAGCAGTGGATGAGGGTTCCTATTCCTCCACATCCTCTCCAAAATTTAGTGTCTCCTGTTTTTAAATAGCTGCCATTCTGATGAGTGTAAGATGGTATCTCATTGTAGTTTTGATTTGCTTTTCCCGGATAGCAAGTGATGTTGAGCATTTTTTCATGTGCTTTTTAGCCATTTGTATTTCTTCCTAGGAGAAGTGTCTTTCAGGTCAATTGCCCATTTTTTAAATGGGTTGTTTGAACTTTTATTTTCAAGGTGTAGGATTTCTTTATATATGCAGTATATTAGGCTCCTATCAGATATATGGTTGCCAAATATTTAGGTAAATTTATTAATAGGTATTTGATTCTTTTATTTACTATTGTAAATGGTATTTTTTTCCTGATTTCCTCCTCAGTTTGCTGGTTATTGGTGTACAGAAATGCTACTGATTTTTGAGCATTGATCTTATAGCCTGCAACATTACTGAACTCCTTTATAAGTTCTAGAAGCCTTGTTGTCGATTTCTCAGGGCTTTCTATGTATAGGATCATGTCGTCTGCAAATAATGAAATTTTTACTTCTTCTTTTCCAATCTGGATGCCTTTTATGTCCTTTTCTTGTCTCAGTGCTCGTGCAAGTACTTCTAAGACAATGTTAAATAGGAGTGGTGATAGTGGGCATCCTTGTCTTGTTCCCGATCTCACAGGGAAGGCTTTTAGGATTTCACCGTTGAGAAAATGATGTTAGCTTTGGGTTTTTCATATATACCCTTATCATTTTCAGAAAGTTTCCATCTATTCCTATCTTTTGTAGTGTTTTTATGAGGAAAGAGTGCTGTATTTTGTCGAATGCTTTTTCGGCATCTCTAGAGATGATCATGTGATTTTTTTCTTTCAGTCTGTTTATGTGGTGTATTACATTGATTGATTTTCTTATATTGAACCATCCTTGCATACCTAGGATGAAACCCACTTGGTCATGGCGTATAATCCTTTTAAAAGGTATGTTGTTGAATGCGATTAGCAAGTATTTTGTTAAGGATTTTAGCATCTAGGTTCATTAGAGAAATTGTTCTGTAATTTTCCTTTCTTGTGTTTTCTTTATTTGGTTTTGGTATTAGGATAATCTTGGCATCATAGAATGAGTTAGGTAATATTCCTTCTACTTCTATTTTTTTGAAGCGCTTAAGTAGAATTGGTGTTAGCTCTTTCCGGAATGTTTGGTAGAATTCAGCTGTGAATCCATCTGGTCCTGGACTCTTCTTAGTTGGGAGGTTTTTAATGACTGAGTCTATCTCTTTACTTGTAATTGACTGTTGAGTTCATCTATTTCTTCTTTCATCAATGTCGGCTGTTTGTGGGTTTCTAGAAACTTGTCCATTTCCTCTAAATTGACATTCTTGTTGGCATATAATTTTTCAAAGTATCCCCTTATGATACTCTTTATTTCTGTGGGGTCAGTAGTGATATCCCCTTGCTCATTCCTTATTTTATGTATTTGCATCTGTTTTATCTTTTCCTTTGTTAGTCTGGCTAAGGGTTTGTCAATTTTGTTGATATTCTCGAAGAACCAGCTTTTGGTTTTGTATATTGTTTCCAGTGCTTTCTTATTCTCTATTTCATTTAGTTCTCTCTAATCTTTGTTATTTCCTGCTTTCTACTTTCTTTAGGTTTATTTTGTTGTTGTTTTTTCAATTCCTCCAAGTGTGCAGTTAGGTCGTCAATTTTAGCCCTTTCTTCTTTTTATATATATGAATTTATGGCTATGAACTTTACTCTCAGGACTTCTTTTGCTGCATCCCATAGGTTTTGATATGTTGTGTTATCATTTTCATTAGTTTCAAGGCAGTTACTGATTTCTTTTGAAATTTCCTTTTTGACCCACTGTTTGTCTAAGAGTGTGTTGTTTAACTTCCATATCCTTGTGCCTAACCTGTTTCTCTGGCCCTTAGTGATTTCCAACTTCATTCCGTTGTGGTCAGAGAAATTACTTTGTATAATCTCAATCTTTCTGAATTCATTGAGTGTTGTTTTGTGGCCTAGCATGTGGTCTATTTTGGAGTATGTTCCATGTGCACTCGAGAAGAATGTAAATCTTGCTGTTATTGTGTGGAGTGTTCTGTATATGTCTATTAAGTCCAAATCTTCTAATGTATTGTTGAGTGCCTTGTTTCTTTATTGATTCTCTGCCCCGATATTCTGCCTAATGGTGATAGTGGTGTGTTGAAGTGCCCTGCTATAATTGTAAAGGAATTTATTTCTCCTCTTAGTTTTTCCAGAATTTGCCGCACATATTTTGAGGCACCTCGATCAGGTGCGTAAATGTTGATGATTGTTCTCCCTTCTTGAGAGATTACTCCTTTTACTAATATGTAGTGTCCATCTTTGTCTCTTACAATAGTTTTGCATTTAAAGTCTATTTTGTCTGATATTAGAATAGTTACTCCTGCCCTTTTTTGGCTATTGATAGCTTGTAAAATGGTTTTCCAGCCATTCACTTTCATCCTCCTTGAATCCCTGGGTCGAAGATGGGTTTCTTGTAGACAGCATATAAATGGATGATATTTTCTTATCCATTCTGCCAATCTGTGTCTTTTGATTGGTGAATTTAATCCACTAACATTCAGTGTTATTACTCGTTATTTCTTACTTCAGCCATTTTTTCTTTGGGTTAATGTATGTCATATGTTGTTTTGTTTCTCTTTTTGTCTTTTCAGTTGTTTTTAAACTTTCCTCCAACTCTCTCTCCTTTGTTTTTCCTTTCAACTTGTAGAGATTCCTTTAGTATTTCTTGAAGTTTTGGTTTCTTCTTGACATACTCTCTTAATTGCTGTTTGTGATGGTTAGACTAATGTGTCAACTAGGCCAAGTAGTTGTGTCCCGGTGTTTGTTCCAGCAAGCACTGGGCTAATTGTAATACATGAGCATTTATGGACTTCAATCACCAGTGAGTGTACTGCGTGGATGGCTGATTACATCTGCATCAATCAGGGAGATTACATTATCAATGGGTGGTGCTTTTATCCAATCAGTTGAATTACTTAAAAGTGGAAGTAATTTCAACATTCATTGAGAATTTCCCAGCTCGTCGTTGGATAGGCAACTTCTCCCAGAGACTCATCAACGACCTTTCATTGGAGCCCCTGGTTTGCAGCTTGCCTGAGGAACCTGGACTTGTGCGTCCCCACGGTCACGTGAGAGACTCTTTTAGAGTTCCATATTATTCACAGATATCTCCTGCTGATTCTGTTTCCCGAGAGAACCCTGACTAATACACTGTTTATCTGTGAATATTTTGAACTCTCCATCATTTTTGAATGCCAATTTTGCTGGATAGAGAATTAGTGGCTGGAAGTTTTTTTCTTTTAGTGTTTTGACTATGTCATACCACTGTCTTCTTGCCTCCATGGTTTCAGCTGAGAAATCAGCACTTAATCTTTTTGTGCTTCCCTTGTATGTGATAGTTCTCTTTTCTCTTGCTGCCTTGAGTATTTTCTCTTTGTCTTGAGCATTGGACATTTTGACAAGCATATGTCTTGGAGTTGGCCTGTTGGGATTTATACTATTTTGGGTGCGCTGTGCTTCCTGGATCTGCACATCCATCTCTCTCAATAGAGTTGGGAAGTTTTCAGCCATAACTTCCTTCAACACTCCTTCTGTTCCCTTTCCCTTCTCTTCTTCTTCTGGGATGCCCATAATGCGTATGTTTGTACGTTTTGTATTATTGGTTAATTACCTGAGACCATGCTGGATTTTTTCTATCTTTTTGTCTATCTGTTCTACAATCTCTTTGATTTCAACTGTATTGTCTTCCATATCACTAATTCTTTCCTCTGCCTGTTCAAATCTGCTGCCATGTGCGTCCAGCGTCATTTTCATTTCTTGACTTGTGCCTTTGTTCACCATCATATCCATTACCTTTTTATGCATATTAGCTATTTCTTCAGTATGTTCTCCCAGTGTCTTCTTTATATCCTTAATCTCTTCCTTCAGTTCTTTAAGTTGGTCCATGATATTTGTTTGGATATCTTTGATTAGTTGTTCGATGTACTGCATTGCTTCCTGGTTTTTATTTTGTGCACTGGACTGGTCCATGTTTTCCAGTTTCTCAGAGTCATTTGTATTTTTCTGTTGCCCTCTGGTCATCATATTATCTTGATGGGTTTGTTCAGTTGATTAGCTTTTCTCTATGCTCTAGAATTTTATTTAGCTGTTGGTTCTGCATGTGAGTTAAGTTTTCTCTTTGGCAGTTTTTCTTCTTATTTTATTTCCTTGCTTCTTTCTATGTTCCGAATCTCCACCGTTCTGTCCATGCCACCGATCCACGCAGATAGATGGTCCAAGCTTCTCACTCCATGCGTGCACAGCACAGACCACTGGGCAGGACCCCATCCACAATCTGCCTTGCTCTGGGAGCTTTCAGTGTGTGCCCTCCTACACTAACGCTATCTTGGCTGCCAAGCCAATCTCATAATATCTTTTAATTCCACAAAACTTTCCTCTTATATGTATGGAAGTAGTCATATACAGTGGTGATATTTTGCATATCTCCATTACCACCACAAAAAATGGATATCAATTATTAGAAACAGAGTCATTAGTGTCCTTGAATCTAATCAGAGTAGATAGCCAATTGCAAAAAAAAAAAAAAAAAAAAAACAGAACCAATTCAGAAATCCTATTTTTAAAATTCTGATACTCAAAAGCCACTCCTGATACCAAGCTGTATTATTCAGCATTCTCTAATAAAACAGAATTAGTAGGAAATATGTATAAACAGCATGAGATTCTATAAAGTTATCTCACACAACTGTACAATGCACAAGTATAAATTCTGTGGGGCAGGCTGTGAGCCAGGGTGTACAGTGAAGGTCCTCCATGATTTCCCTAGGAAAGGCTGGCTGCTGAAGTAGAGTTGGGAATTCTCTCTCTGATGTCTGAAATCACTTCTTCTTTTAAAGCCATCAACTTATTGGATGAAATATTATTCATTCTGGAGGCAATCTCCTCACTTGATTGTCCATATAATCAACCATGGATGCAGTATACTTTCTGATGATTAAGGTCCATGAAATGTATTGCATTACTATTAGCCCAGTGGTTGCTTGACCAAACAACTAGGCTAACATTACCTGGCCAGGATGACACATTTGTCTAACCATCAAACAAAGGAACAGAGATGCATTAATTTATTAATGTTTTGTATATAGAAACAACATTTTCCATTCTCATTTGCCTTTCATTGTTAACCTCCTTTCTACCTGAGGATTCCACTTTTTAAGCACGTTGAGAGACCTTCACTAAATGTATTGTTTGTTGTATATCCACACTGGGAATCTACATTTAACACATTTGTATCAAATCTAACTCCTTTGTGGCAAATGTAATGTTGTGTGTGATTACTTATGCTATTTTTATTCCTGGAATTTAAGAAGGTATAAAGAGTCGTGACAAGGATGGGCAGGGTTATGGGAAGATGGTGGAATTGGAAGCTCAAAGACTTAGTCCATCTTTCAGAATGACCATTAAATCACAGGTACTGAATGAAACAACTATTTTGAAATTCCAAGTGCCAGAAGTATACTGTACAACATCCAGGGAAGGGTGGAAAGAAGAGGCTGATAAACTTCAGTAAAGACAAGTAAATTTGCTCTCTCTAGGTGGCAGCTACCAGTGTCCATTCTCCACTCTCAGAGATGGCTTCCATAGAGTCCAGTTCTTGGCAAGCTGGATGGTGAATGGAAGGGACATAAATATTCACTTTCCCAAGACCAAAGCTGGGCACAGCTTATCACTGATCATGGTGCTTTTATTAGTGGCTTCTGATCACAGGAGGGCTGGATATAAGGGTTGCTATTATGTCAAACTGCCTCAGAAAAAGGCAAGGTCAGAGGATACTTAAAGATGCCTCTTCCTCAGGGCTGAGGGGGAAAGAGAGAAGAAGGTCTGAATTTGCTGGACAGGCCAAGCTCAGTTTGTTGAGTTGTGTGAAGAGGTTCTTGGCACCCTATTTCATCTTCTCTCTAGATTACACTGGAACTGTTCTGCACCTTTCATGTATCCCAGGCCTCGTTTTGGCTTGGAAAGACAAATTTGGAAAAGTCCTCTTTATTGTTGCCTTCCACCCTGTATTTGCCATCCAGAAAAAAACTGTATTGTGGGCTTGAGACAATGAAAGGAGTGTAAGAAAATATAGAGTTGGGCAATATGAGGCAAATGTCTGCTAGCGTTGCTACTAGCAAATCAAACCAACAGCATATTGAAAGAATTTAAACACCACAATGAATTTGTATTTATCCCTTGTATGTAAGGTTGTTTCAAAATAAAAATTAATTAATGTACTACACCACATTAATATAATGAAGGAATAAAAAAAGATCATATCAATTGATGAAGAAAAGTCATTTGAAAAATTCCAGGACCCCTTTTTGACAAAATACACTTGGAACACTAGGAATAGAAGGAAATTCCCTCAAATGCTAAAGGATATATACGAAAAGCACATAGATAACATCATACTTAATGGTGAAAGACTTAAATCTTTCACTTTATGATCTTGAATGAGACAATGATGCCCACTCTCACCATTGTTATTCAAAGTTGTACTGAATTTATAGACATAACAATTAGGAAAGAAAATGAAATACAAGGTATCCAAATTGGAAAGGAAGAAGCAAAGTTTATTAGCAGTTGATGTGGTCCTATATACAGAAAATCCTGAATAACTCAAAAGAAAGTTCCTACCACTAATAAATGAATTCAGCCAACCAGAGGTGTATATGATCAACAATGAAATACCAGTAGTGTTTACATGAACAAGTGATTAACAATTAGAAGAAGAAATCAAGAAGAAATCTCATCACAATAACAATTAAAAGAATCAAATATCTAAGAGTACATCTACCAAGGATGTAAAGAAAAACTAGAAAACATTGTTAAAAGAAATCAAAGAAGACAAATAAATTGAAAAGTATTCCATGATCATGGATTGGGACACTGAATATTAATATATTAATGCTACCCACAGCATTTTATAGATTCAATGCAATCCCTATAAAAAATTCCAAGAGTCTTCTTTCCAGAAATAAAAAAGCTAATCCTCAAATTTATATGGAAACATAAAGGGTCCTGAATAGCCAAAGAAATCTTGAAAGGGAAAATTATTTGGAGAACTCACAATTCCCAATCTTAAAAGTCATCACAAAGCCACAGTAATAAAAATAGCATGGTACTGGCAGAAGAAAAAGCATATAGATAAATAGAATTTAATTCAGAGTTAAAAAATCAACCCTCA
>JAKSZT010050788.1:0-11151 GCA_026826555.1 Tolypeutes matacus | reverse complement strand
GATTTCTATCTAAATTAATTGGAAAACTCATGTTGTCCTTGGGAGTAGAGCATTCTTCCTTCATGGGTTACACTTAGTACTTTGTCTTTGGGGGTTGTAACTTTAGTCTAGTTAAAGATCTAGAAGAAAAGAGGGCACATGAGGGTGTGTAGGAAGAAGCATTAGAGGCATCCTGCAAGCAAATCACCACAGGGTAATCCCGTGCAGTTTCATCTGGTGAGACAGACTTAATCTCTTCAGGTGGGAGTTGGATGGCACACTCCTTGGGAAAGGCTGAATCTAGGGTGTCCATTTCCTCAGGGCAGGCTGGAGATTGAGTGGCTTTTTCCTCAGGCCAGGCAGGAGGTTTGGTGTCTGTCTCTTCATGGCAGATCATTATAGGTTTATTTGGCAAAACCTCAGCAGAATTTATTGTTTAAATGTCCCCGCTGCCATCATCAACTAATATGTCTCCATACCTATCCTCAGAATCCCATTCCTTTCCACTCAATGCCCTCACTTTAACAGCAGACACCCTGCCAAGTTGGGGTTTTAGTTTGTATTATAGCTCTCCTACTCATACACTGAAATTCTCAGTCTGGTTTTCAGAGATCTCAATTCTTCCAATGCACAAATTAAAATTTTCTTTCATGGCACATATAGAAACTTTCACATCATTCATATGCACATAAATTGAAAATTTGAAGCTTCCATTTCAATCCTTAATTTTCTAACTGTACTTAGCATGTTTAAGAACAACTAGCCAACCTCACAATACCTTTTATTTTATTTTTTAAATTTTTTATTTATTTTTATTGTGGGTAAAAATCAAAATTCTCACAATACATACAAACATTTGCAAAATGATATATAAATATATATGCATATATGTGTATTTGCTTACAAAAATGTTTATATATATATATATATATATATATATATATATACATATATTTTGAGAGGTGCTTAGATTACCCAAAATATTACACCCCACTGGGATTCCCATGTTGCCCACCTCCCACACCTCCCACCACATCCCACACAAACATCTCCCACAAGTGTGGCCCACCACCCTCAATGAACTTACACATCCTAGAGCCTTGCCACCAACCATAGACCACAGTTCACACCATAGACCACACTCTCTCCCACTCGGTTCTGAGTGGTGTGTGCCGATTTAAAATAGCCTACATCCGTTGCCACAACGGTACTCAGGACAGCCTCTAACTCCCAAAGAAGCCCCTGTATTTCAACTGCTCATCCCCTCCCTACCCCGAAAGTGTCAAGTAGCCACAGGCTCCACTTCATTGTTATAATTTCTTCCATTGCTAGAATCACCATATGTGAACAACAGAATACCATCAAGTCCACTCTAGTCCATAGTCCTTCCCCCAATCCTGAGGGGACTGGGATGGTGATGTCCACTCCAACTCCAAGTGAGAGAGGGCTTATATCCCATGGATATGGTGGGTGGGATGATCCTGCCTGCAGATGCAGGCCCTCTCCATTCCCTGGGATGGCCATTGCCCATCGTTGTCTCCTCACCAGGTGACTTGGATGAGTCCATTGAGCTGTAGGGTAGGAGTTGCAGCTCCATCGAGATTTCATAGACACCTGGCACATAGGTAGGCCAGAGGCTCCAGTCACTGGAAGTATACCTAAAAACTCCAGCATCACATGTAGGTTTGAATAGAAGGGACTGGTGAACCGTGTGCAGGGAGGACTTACTTGAGTCTAATTCTGTCACTCTCATGAGCATAGATTCCAAAATAGAGCCCACTGATAAGGCATCAGTCTCTGGGGCTATCCCCCCTTATATAGGACCTGGGTGTCTCCAGAGCTCTGAGGAAACCCTCTGTGTGGGGTGATAGGCACTTAGATGTTCTATGAGTTCCTACTGAGGTGTGCATAAGAGTTACCTCTGGGATGACCTCCTGACTCTCTTTGAAGTCTCTTAGCCACATGAACTCATTTGTCTTTACCTTTTCCCCCTTTTATTCAAAGTCTTTTTCCAGTTGTGGTGCCAGTTGGCACTTGGTATTAATCCCTCGTTGCCAGGGAGGCTCATCCCCGGGAGTCATGTCCCACGTTGGGGGGAAGGTAATGCAATCATATGCTGAGTTTGCAACAAGGAGGCTCTCAGGTGGCAACCCTTAGGCACCCCACAACTGCAGGCTAAGTCTCATTTACAAGAGCAAAGAGCAAAGACTACAAGGGTAGTCATCAATAAAAAAAACATCAGTGGGTCATCCTATTTAGACAGGCACTGTCCCTACACTCAGAGGACTAATGCTGCTCCCTTGGAGACTGTGGCAGAGCTCTCCAGGCTAGGAATTCAGATTCCCTCATTTATTGTGTGATTATCCACCCATCGTGGCCATGCCCCATCCCCCGATCCTTTGAACGATTTTGTATATCTTTCATGTATATTCAGATGAACCAACCCCCACGAAACCCCCCCAGACACGCCCCCCAATAATCCCCCACAGTACCCATTGAAACCCTTCTGTGATCCAAATCTTCCATGAACATTTAGTCCATATAATAATCAAATACACTTACTAGGAAAAAGAAACAAGTATGATAAGCTTACATGCAAGAGACAAACATAAGGAGACTCGGGGGCAAAAAAAAAGGGCAGGAAAAAAAACAAATAATCAAACAAAGAACAAAACAAAATAAAATATAATTAGTGGATTGGGACATTCAAAAAATGGGCAAAAAAGCAAAGGAAATGCCTTTAAAAAAATATATATATATATAAATTCATTTTTTTTTCCTTTCTCTTTTCTTTTTTTCTCTGCCTTTTATCACTGTGTTATGGGATGTCTGGTGTGTCATGACACCTTCCTCCTCTCAATCCCCATTGTCTCCCAATTTTTCATTTAATTTTCAAAGAAGTTTTAGGTCACAGCAAAGTCACACACGGAGTGCCGGAGACTCCCAGATACCAAACCACCCCCCGTTCCCCACCCCATATTAACTTCCCCCACTTTTTTTTTGGTTGTTTGCATTGTTATAACTGTTATGCAGATAGCAAAATATAGCAACTAAACATTGTCAGTGATTTACAGTATAGTTTACAATTTAGATGATACAGTTTATTAATTTTGATGATATTTACCATGTCCTGTGTCCATTACTGTAAGGTAATGAAAAACCTTCCCCTTGACCACCAAACAACCCATTAGATCTTGACTGTTCCCTTCCCCCCAGCCCACCTTGGCCCATGATATCCCCCTCTCCCATACCATGGAATGTCAAGATTCACAGTTACATGTCCTGGGAATTTGAACCTGCCTTCCTAATCCACCCACCCCCCAGTGCTGCACCACCAAACCCAGGAACACCACCACTCATCTGTCCCATCCCCCAACATGCAACCACACTCTATCCCTTTACCATAGATTATGTCCATATGGGTGATGGCTCAAAGCCTGCTCTTCTCTTAGTCTCCTTTGTTAACCTATCTTTCAGACAATGGTTCTCAGAGACTATTCACATTCCTCAGTTCAGATCAGTGAGGTCATATACTGTTCATCCTTCAGTGCCTGGCTTGCTTCACTCAACATAAGGTATTCAAGATTCATCCACGTTATTCCATGTGTTAGCACTTTGTTCCTTCTTACAGCTGAGTAATATTCCATTGTATGTATGTACCAAATTTTGCTTATCCATTCGTCTGTTGATGGGCACTGGGGCTGATTCCAACTTTTGGCAATGGTGAACAATGCCGCTCTGAACATTGGTGTGCATATATCTGTTTGTATTTTTGTTTTCAGTTCTTCTGTGTATATACCCAGCTGTGGAATTGCTGGATCATACGGAAGATCTATTGCTAGTTTTCTGAGGAACCGCCAAACTGTCCTCCACAGTGGCTGGACCATACCGCAGTCCCACCAGCAGTGGATGAGGGTTCCTATTCCTCCACATCCTCTCCAAAATTTAGTGTCTCCTGTTTTTAAATAGCTGCCATTCTGATGAGTGTAAGATGGTATCTCATTGTAGTTTTGATTTGCTTTTCCCGGATAGCAAGTGATGTTGAGCATTTTTTCATGTGCTTTTTAGCCATTTGTATTTCTTCCTAGGAGAAGTGTCTTTCAGGTCAATTGCCCATTTTTTAAATGGGTTGTTTGAACTTTTATTTTCAAGGTGTAGGATTTCTTTATATATGCAGTATATTAGGCTCCTATCAGATATATGGTTGCCAAATATTTAGGTAAATTTATTAATAGGTATTTGATTCTTTTATTTACTATTGTAAATGGTATTTTTTTCCTGATTTCCTCCTCAGTTTGCTGGTTATTGGTGTACAGAAATGCTACTGATTTTTGAGCATTGATCTTATAGCCTGCAACATTACTGAACTCCTTTATAAGTTCTAGAAGCCTTGTTGTCGATTTCTCAGGGCTTTCTATGTATAGGATCATGTCGTCTGCAAATAATGAAATTTTTACTTCTTCTTTTCCAATCTGGATGCCTTTTATGTCCTTTTCTTGTCTCAGTGCTCGTGCAAGTACTTCTAAGACAATGTTAAATAGGAGTGGTGATAGTGGGCATCCTTGTCTTGTTCCCGATCTCACAGGGAAGGCTTTTAGGATTTCACCGTTGAGAAAATGATGTTAGCTTTGGGTTTTTCATATATACCCTTATCATTTTCAGAAAGTTTCCATCTATTCCTATCTTTTGTAGTGTTTTTATGAGGAAAGAGTGCTGTATTTTGTCGAATGCTTTTTCGGCATCTCTAGAGATGATCATGTGATTTTTTTCTTTCAGTCTGTTTATGTGGTGTATTACATTGATTGATTTTCTTATATTGAACCATCCTTGCATACCTAGGATGAAACCCACTTGGTCATGGCGTATAATCCTTTTAAAAGGTATGTTGTTGAATGCGATTAGCAAGTATTTTGTTAAGGATTTTAGCATCTAGGTTCATTAGAGAAATTGTTCTGTAATTTTCCTTTCTTGTGTTTTCTTTATTTGGTTTTGGTATTAGGATAATCTTGGCATCATAGAATGAGTTAGGTAATATTCCTTCTACTTCTATTTTTTTGAAGCGCTTAAGTAGAATTGGTGTTAGCTCTTTCCGGAATGTTTGGTAGAATTCAGCTGTGAATCCATCTGGTCCTGGACTCTTCTTAGTTGGGAGGTTTTTAATGACTGAGTCTATCTCTTTACTTGTAATTGACTGTTGAGTTCATCTATTTCTTCTTTCATCAATGTCGGCTGTTTGTGGGTTTCTAGAAACTTGTCCATTTCCTCTAAATTGACATTCTTGTTGGCATATAATTTTTCAAAGTATCCCCTTATGATACTCTTTATTTCTGTGGGGTCAGTAGTGATATCCCCTTGCTCATTCCTTATTTTATGTATTTGCATCTGTTTTATCTTTTCCTTTGTTAGTCTGGCTAAGGGTTTGTCAATTTTGTTGATATTCTCGAAGAACCAGCTTTTGGTTTTGTATATTGTTTCCAGTGCTTTCTTATTCTCTATTTCATTTAGTTCTCTCTAATCTTTGTTATTTCCTGCTTTCTACTTTCTTTAGGTTTATTTTGTTGTTGTTTTTTCAATTCCTCCAAGTGTGCAGTTAGGTCGTCAATTTTAGCCCTTTCTTCTTTTTATATATATGAATTTATGGCTATGAACTTTACTCTCAGGACTTCTTTTGCTGCATCCCATAGGTTTTGATATGTTGTGTTATCATTTTCATTAGTTTCAAGGCAGTTACTGATTTCTTTTGAAATTTCCTTTTTGACCCACTGTTTGTCTAAGAGTGTGTTGTTTAACTTCCATATCCTTGTGCCTAACCTGTTTCTCTGGCCCTTAGTGATTTCCAACTTCATTCCGTTGTGGTCAGAGAAATTACTTTGTATAATCTCAATCTTTCTGAATTCATTGAGTGTTGTTTTGTGGCCTAGCATGTGGTCTATTTTGGAGTATGTTCCATGTGCACTCGAGAAGAATGTAAATCTTGCTGTTATTGTGTGGAGTGTTCTGTATATGTCTATTAAGTCCAAATCTTCTAATGTATTGTTGAGTGCCTTGTTTCTTTATTGATTCTCTGCCCCGATATTCTGCCTAATGGTGATAGTGGTGTGTTGAAGTGCCCTGCTATAATTGTAAAGGAATTTATTTCTCCTCTTAGTTTTTCCAGAATTTGCCGCACATATTTTGAGGCACCTCGATCAGGTGCGTAAATGTTGATGATTGTTCTCCCTTCTTGAGAGATTACTCCTTTTACTAATATGTAGTGTCCATCTTTGTCTCTTACAATAGTTTTGCATTTAAAGTCTATTTTGTCTGATATTAGAATAGTTACTCCTGCCCTTTTTTGGCTATTGATAGCTTGTAAAATGGTTTTCCAGCCATTCACTTTCATCCTCCTTGAATCCCTGGGTCGAAGATGGGTTTCTTGTAGACAGCATATAAATGGATGATATTTTCTTATCCATTCTGCCAATCTGTGTCTTTTGATTGGTGAATTTAATCCACTAACATTCAGTGTTATTACTCGTTATTTCTTACTTCAGCCATTTTTTCTTTGGGTTAATGTATGTCATATGTTGTTTTGTTTCTCTTTTTGTCTTTTCAGTTGTTTTTAAACTTTCCTCCAACTCTCTCTCCTTTGTTTTTCCTTTCAACTTGTAGAGATTCCTTTAGTATTTCTTGAAGTTTTGGTTTCTTCTTGACATACTCTCTTAATTGCTGTTTGTGATGGTTAGACTAATGTGTCAACTAGGCCAAGTAGTTGTGTCCCGGTGTTTGTTCCAGCAAGCACTGGGCTAATTGTAATACATGAGCATTTATGGACTTCAATCACCAGTGAGTGTACTGCGTGGATGGCTGATTACATCTGCATCAATCAGGGAGATTACATTATCAATGGGTGGTGCTTTTATCCAATCAGTTGAATTACTTAAAAGTGGAAGTAATTTCAACATTCATTGAGAATTTCCCAGCTCGTCGTTGGATAGGCAACTTCTCCCAGAGACTCATCAACGACCTTTCATTGGAGCCCCTGGTTTGCAGCTTGCCTGAGGAACCTGGACTTGTGCGTCCCCACGGTCACGTGAGAGACTCTTTTAGAGTTCCATATTATTCACAGATATCTCCTGCTGATTCTGTTTCCCGAGAGAACCCTGACTAATACACTGTTTATCTGTGAATATTTTGAACTCTCCATCATTTTTGAATGCCAATTTTGCTGGATAGAGAATTAGTGGCTGGAAGTTTTTTTCTTTTAGTGTTTTGACTATGTCATACCACTGTCTTCTTGCCTCCATGGTTTCAGCTGAGAAATCAGCACTTAATCTTTTTGTGCTTCCCTTGTATGTGATAGTTCTCTTTTCTCTTGCTGCCTTGAGTATTTTCTCTTTGTCTTGAGCATTGGACATTTTGACAAGCATATGTCTTGGAGTTGGCCTGTTGGGATTTATACTATTTTGGGTGCGCTGTGCTTCCTGGATCTGCACATCCATCTCTCTCAATAGAGTTGGGAAGTTTTCAGCCATAACTTCCTTCAACACTCCTTCTGTTCCCTTTCCCTTCTCTTCTTCTTCTGGGATGCCCATAATGCGTATGTTTGTACGTTTTGTATTATTGGTTAATTACCTGAGACCATGCTGGATTTTTTCTATCTTTTTGTCTATCTGTTCTACAATCTCTTTGATTTCAACTGTATTGTCTTCCATATCACTAATTCTTTCCTCTGCCTGTTCAAATCTGCTGCCATGTGCGTCCAGCGTCATTTTCATTTCTTGACTTGTGCCTTTGTTCACCATCATATCCATTACCTTTTTATGCATATTAGCTATTTCTTCAGTATGTTCTCCCAGTGTCTTCTTTATATCCTTAATCTCTTCCTTCAGTTCTTTAAGTTGGTCCATGATATTTGTTTGGATATCTTTGATTAGTTGTTCGATGTACTGCATTGCTTCCTGGTTTTTATTTTGTGCACTGGACTGGTCCATGTTTTCCAGTTTCTCAGAGTCATTTGTATTTTTCTGTTGCCCTCTGGTCATCATATTATCTTGATGGGTTTGTTCAGTTGATTAGCTTTTCTCTATGCTCTAGAATTTTATTTAGCTGTTGGTTCTGCATGTGAGTTAAGTTTTCTCTTTGGCAGTTTTTCTTCTTATTTTATTTCCTTGCTTCTTTCTATGTTCCGAATCTCCACCGTTCTGTCCATGCCACCGATCCACGCAGATAGATGGTCCAAGCTTCTCACTCCATGCGTGCACAGCACAGACCACTGGGCAGGACCCCATCCACAATCTGCCTTGCTCTGGGAGCTTTCAGTGTGTGCCCTCCTACACTAACGCTATCTTGGCTGCCAAGCCAATCTCATAATATCTTTTAATTCCACAAAACTTTCCTCTTATATGTATGGAAGTAGTCATATACAGTGGTGATATTTTGCATATCTCCATTACCACCACAAAAAATGGATATCAATTATTAGAAACAGAGTCATTAGTGTCCTTGAATCTAATCAGAGTAGATAGCCAATTGCAAAAAAAAAAAAAAAAAAAAAACAGAACCAATTCAGAAATCCTATTTTTAAAATTCTGATACTCAAAAGCCACTCCTGATACCAAGCTGTATTATTCAGCATTCTCTAATAAAACAGAATTAGTAGGAAATATGTATAAACAGCATGAGATTCTATAAAGTTATCTCACACAACTGTACAATGCACAAGTATAAATTCTGTGGGGCAGGCTGTGAGCCAGGGTGTACAGTGAAGGTCCTCCATGATTTCCCTAGGAAAGGCTGGCTGCTGAAGTAGAGTTGGGAATTCTCTCTCTGATGTCTGAAATCACTTCTTCTTTTAAAGCCATCAACTTATTGGATGAAATATTATTCATTCTGGAGGCAATCTCCTCACTTGATTGTCCATATAATCAACCATGGATGCAGTATACTTTCTGATGATTAAGGTCCATGAAATGTATTGCATTACTATTAGCCCAGTGGTTGCTTGACCAAACAACTAGGCTAACATTACCTGGCCAGGATGACACATTTGTCTAACCATCAAACAAAGGAACAGAGATGCATTAATTTATTAATGTTTTGTATATAGAAACAACATTTTCCATTCTCATTTGCCTTTCATTGTTAACCTCCTTTCTACCTGAGGATTCCACTTTTTAAGCACGTTGAGAGACCTTCACTAAATGTATTGTTTGTTGTATATCCACACTGGGAATCTACATTTAACACATTTGTATCAAATCTAACTCCTTTGTGGCAAATGTAATGTTGTGTGTGATTACTTATGCTATTTTTATTCCTGGAATTTAAGAAGGTATAAAGAGTCGTGACAAGGATGGGCAGGGTTATGGGAAGATGGTGGAATTGGAAGCTCAAAGACTTAGTCCATCTTTCAGAATGACCATTAAATCACAGGTACTGAATGAAACAACTATTTTGAAATTCCAAGTGCCAGAAGTATACTGTACAACATCCAGGGAAGGGTGGAAAGAAGAGGCTGATAAACTTCAGTAAAGACAAGTAAATTTGCTCTCTCTAGGTGGCAGCTACCAGTGTCCATTCTCCACTCTCAGAGATGGCTTCCATAGAGTCCAGTTCTTGGCAAGCTGGATGGTGAATGGAAGGGACATAAATATTCACTTTCCCAAGACCAAAGCTGGGCACAGCTTATCACTGATCATGGTGCTTTTATTAGTGGCTTCTGATCACAGGAGGGCTGGATATAAGGGTTGCTATTATGTCAAACTGCCTCAGAAAAAGGCAAGGTCAGAGGATACTTAAAGATGCCTCTTCCTCAGGGCTGAGGGGGAAAGAGAGAAGAAGGTCTGAATTTGCTGGACAGGCCAAGCTCAGTTTGTTGAGTTGTGTGAAGAGGTTCTTGGCACCCTATTTCATCTTCTCTCTAGATTACACTGGAACTGTTCTGCACCTTTCATGTATCCCAGGCCTCGTTTTGGCTTGGAAAGACAAATTTGGAAAAGTCCTCTTTATTGTTGCCTTCCACCCTGTATTTGCCATCCAGAAAAAAACTGTATTGTGGGCTTGAGACAATGAAAGGAGTGTAAGAAAATATAGAGTTGGGCAATATGAGGCAAATGTCTGCTAGCGTTGCTACTAGCAAATCAAACCAACAGCATATTGAAAGAATTTAAACACCACAATGAATTTGTATTTATCCCTTGTATGTAAGGTTGTTTCAAAATAAAAATTAATTAATGTACTACACCACATTAATATAATGAAGGAATAAAAAAAGATCATATCAATTGATGAAGAAAAGTCATTTGAAAAATTCCAGGACCCCTTTTTGACAAAATACACTTGGAACACTAGGAATAGAAGGAAATTCCCTCAAATGCTAAAGGATATATACGAAAAGCACATAGATAACATCATACTTAATGGTGAAAGACTTAAATCTTTCACTTTATGATCTTGAATGAGACAATGATGCCCACTCTCACCATTGTTATTCAAAGTTGTACTGAATTTATAGACATAACAATTAGGAAAGAAAATGAAATACAAGGTATCCAAATTGGAAAGGAAGAAGCAAAGTTTATTAGCAGTTGATGTGGTCCTATATACAGAAAATCCTGAATAACTCAAAAGAAAGTTCCTACCACTAATAAATGAATTCAGCCAACCAGAGGTGTATATGATCAACAATGAAATACCAGTAGTGTTTACATGAACAAGTGATTAACAATTAGAAGAAGAAATCAAGAAGAAATCTCATCACAATAACAATTAAAAGAATCAAATATCTAAGAGTACATCTACCAAGGATGTAAAGAAAAACTAGAAAACATTGTTAAAAGAAATCAAAGAAGACAAATAAATTGAAAAGTATTCCATGATCATGGATTGGGACACTGAATATTAATATATTAATGCTACCCACAGCATTTTATAGATTCAATGCAATCCCTATAAAAAATTCCAAGAGTCTTCTTTCCAGAAATAAAAAAGCTAATCCTCAAATTTATATGGAAACATAAAGGGTCCTGAATAGCCAAAGAAATCTTGAAAGGGAAAATTATTTGGAGAACTCACAATTCCCAATCTTAAAAGTCATCACAAAGCCACAGTAATAAAAATAGCATGGTACTGGCAGAAGAAAAAGCATATAGATAAATAGAATTTAATTCAGAGTTAAAAAATCAACCCTCA
>JAKSZT010050787.1:0-11674 GCA_026826555.1 Tolypeutes matacus | reverse complement strand
ATTCCAGGCACAGCTGGTGCATAGGTAGAACAGAGGCTCCAGTCTCTGGAAGCACACCTAAAAACTCCAGCATCACATATAGGTTTGAATAGAAGGGACTTATGGACCATGTGCAGGAAGGTCTTATTTGAGTCCAACACACTCAAAAGGAGCACACACTCCAAAGTAGAGCCCACTAATAAGGCATCAATCTCTGGGGCTATCCCCCCTTATATAGGACCTGGGTGTCCCCAGAGCCCTCAGAAATTCCTCTGTGTGGGAAGATATCCACTTTGGTGTTCTATGAGTGCTTACTGAGGTGTGTGTAAGTGTTACCTCTGGGATGACCTCCCGACACTCTTTGAAGTCTCTTAGCCACATGAACTCATTTATCTTTACCTTTTCCCCCCTTTTATTGAAGGTCTTTTTCCAATTGTGTTGCCAGGTGAAACTTGGTATTAATCCCTCGTGAAACTTGGTATTAATCCCTCATTGCCAGGGAGGCTTATCCCCGGGAGTCATGTCCCACATTGGGAGGAAGGTAATGCATTCATATGGTGAATTTGGCTGAGAGAGGCCACATTTGAGCAACAAGGAGACTCTCAGGTGGCAACCCTTAGGCACCCCATAACAGTAGGCTAAGTTTCAATTACAAGAGCAAAGACTCATAAGGCTAGTCATCAATGACAAGAGATCATCAGGGGGCCATCCTCTTTTGCCAGACACTGCCCATGCACTCGGGGGACTGTTGCTGATCCCTTGGAGAATGTGTAAGAGCTCTCCAGACTGGGAATTCAGATTCCCTCATTTATTGATTGATTTCTTATCCACCATGATGAAGCCCCATCCCTTGATCATTTGAACAATTTTATATATCTTTCATTTATATTCAGATGAACCTACTCCCATGAATCCCCCACTCCAGACACTCCACACCAATGATCCTTTGCAGCCCCTATTGTAACCCTTCTGTGATCTAAACCTTCCTTTAACATGAGGCCCATATAATAAACAAATACAATTAATAGTAAAAAGAAATAATAATGATAAGCTTAAATGCAAGAGATAAAAACAAGGAAACTCAGAAGAAAAAAAAAAGCTAAAAATAAAATATAATTAGTGGATTGGGACATTCAAAAAATGGGAATAAAACCAAAATAATTCATTTTCTTAAAAATTATTCTTTTTTTCCTTTTATCACTCTATTATCGGATGTCCTGTGTACATCCTTCCCCCTCTCATTCTACAGTGTCTCCCAAATTTTCATTTACTTTTCAAAGAAATTTTAGGTTGCAGCAAAGTCACGCACAGAATAGTAGAGACTCCCACATATACAACCTCCCTTCCCCTTCCCCACCCCATTTTAAAACCTTTTTTAAAATGAATGTTAACATTGTTATAACTGTTATACAGATAGTAAAATATAGCAACTAAAAATTGTCAATGGTTTACAGTATAGATTACAACTTAGATGGTACCGTTTAATAATTTTTTATATTTATGATGTCCTGTGTCCATTACTGTAAGGTAATGAAAAACCTTTTCCATGACCACTAAATACCCCATTTGATCGTAACTGTTCCTTCCTCCCCATCCCCCTGTGGTATACGACACTCCCCTGTCTTGATTCATGTAATGAGAACATTCATAGTTACATGCCCTGGGTATTCCAACCTGTTCTTCCTAATCTAACCACCTAACAACCCTGCACCACCAAACCCAGGAATATCACTACCCATCTGTCCTATCCTTCAATATGCAACTATACTCTATCCCTTTACCATAGATTATGTCCATATGGGTGATGGCTCACAACCTACTCTTCTCTTTCTCTCTCTTGTTAACTTATCTTTCAGACAATGGTTCTCAGAGACTGCTCACTTCCCTCAGTTCAAATCAGTGAGTTCATATACTGTTCAACCTTCAATGTCTGACTTGCTTCACTCAACATAAGGTCTTCAAGATCCATCCACGTTATTCTGTGTGTTAGCACTTTACTCCTTCTTACAGCTAAGTAATATTCCATTGTATGTATATACCACATTTTGCTTATCCATTCATCTGTTGATGGGCACCAGGGCTGATTCCAACTTTTGGCAAAGGTGAACCAGGCCGCTATGAGCATTGGTGTGCATATATCTGTTCGTGTCTTTGCTTTCAGTTCTTCTGGGTATATACCCAGCAGTGGAATTGCTAGATCATACAAAAGATCTATTGTTAGTCTTCTGAGGAACCACCAAACTGTCCTCCACAGTGGCTGGACCATTCCACAATCCCACCAGCAGTGGATGAGGGTTCCTTTTCTTCCACATTCTCTCCAACACTTAGAGTCTGCTGTTTTTTAATAGCTGCCATTCTGATGGGTATAAGATGATATCTCATTGTAGTGTTTTTTGATTTGCATTTCCCTGATAGCAAGCAATGTTGAGCATTTTCTCATGTTCTTTTAGCCATTTGTACTTCTTCTTTGGAGAAGTTTCTTTTCAGGTCATTTGCCCATTTTTTAAGTGGATTGCTTATCTGCTGTACTTCTTATTCCTTGATTTTCCATTCCCTGGAATGGATTTTGTCTAACAACGCTATCTATTTTCCTTCCTTAGTCTTTCCACCTTCTGCTTTCTGTTGTGGTTCTTTCATTCCACCTTTTTCCATTAGTCCTCAACTTCATGTGGGTCAATTTCTACATTGTCTATTATGTTTTCTTTTTTTAAATTATTATTAACATTTTCCTTTGATCCCTTTTTTTTCTCTTTCCGTCTCTCTTCATCATTCAAGCCTTTTTAAATCATTCTACATATTTTTCTCTATTTGGTTTCCCCTATTATACTGCCTACATGAGTTAAATATTCATTTTACTAAGACTGATACAGCCACTCTTCTAACTTTTATCAATATTATTATTAACCTTTTTCCTTTCTTACCTGTTTTGATTACTCTGGATGTAATCTTTTTCTTTCAAGGGAATACAATAAGAACAAAGTGTCTAAGAGAAAAATTAACAGACACACAAAACCACCAGTGAAATAAAACTTTAGAGTATAGAGAGAAGCTAATCAACTGAATAAATCCATCAAGATAAAATAATGACCAGGGGGAAAAAAAATTACAAACCATACTGAGAACAAGAAGACATGGACCATTCAAATGAACAAACTAAAAACCAGGAAGAGATGCAGAACATTGAACAACTAATAAAAGCTGTCCAAACAAATATCATGGACCAACTTAATGAAGTGAAGGAATAGATTAAGGATATTACGAAGGCACCGGGAGAACATACTGAAGAAATTGTAAATATACATAAAAATATTATGGATATCATAGTGATAAAATGGCACAATCCAAGAAATAAAAAAGACACTGGATTCACATAACAACAGATTTGAACAGACAGAAGAAAGTATTAGTGATGTGGAAAAGAGTACATCTAAAATCAGATAGTAAAACAAATAGATAAAAAGATAGAAAAATTCCAGCACAGATCTAGGGATTTAACTGACAACACAAAACACACAAACATATGCATTATAGGCATCCCAGAGGGAGAAGAGAAGGGAAAGGAAACAGAAGGAGTGTTGAAGGAAATAATGGCTGAAAATATCCAAACCCTATTGAGGAAGATGGGTGTACATGTCCAGGAAGCACAGTGCACCCCAAAAAGTATAAATCACCACAGGTCTACTCCAAGACATATTATTATCAAAATGTCTAATCTTCAAGACAAATAGAAAATACTCAAGACAGCAAGAGAAAAGAGAACCATCACATACAAGAGAAGCACAATAAGATTAAGTGCTGATTTCTGATCTGAAACCATGGTGGCAAGAAGACAGTGGTATCACATAGTGGAGGAACTAAAAGAAAAAAAATTTCCAGCCACAAATTCTCTATCCAGCTGTAACCATTGGGAAATTTGATGTAATTATGAATTCCAAAAATATAATTGGATCATGCTTGTAAACTGATCTGTTAATCTGGGCATGATTAGGTTAGGATTAGGGCATTGAGCCTCACCCCTTGGTGGGTGGGGAATTGAATATAAAAGGCAGGCAAAGGACAGTTGAAGCAGTCTTTTGAGAAGCAGTTTTGATGTTGGAAAAAGGCCCCAGGAAAAGAGAACCAAGCCATTCACCTGATCGTCTACAGCTGACCTTTTGGAGGAAACAGGAACTAAGCCCAGAGAGAAATGCAGCCCCAGGAAGAAAGGAACCCCAGAAGCCTGAACCGTGGCAAACACCGGCAGCTGTCTTGCTCTACCACGTGGCAATGGACTGTGGTGAGAGAAGAAATGTAATGCTTTATGGCCTGGTTTTGGTGGACTTCTACCCAAAATAAATACCCTTTATAAAAGCAACCCATTTTTGGTATTTCACATTAGCACCCCTTTGGCTGACTAATACACCAGCAAAGCTGGAATTCAAAAATGATGGAAAGCTCAAAATAGTCACAGAAAAACAGAAATTAAGAGAATATGCCAATAATAACCCTGTACTTCAAGAAATATTAAAGGAAGTTTTACATGTTGAAAGGAAAAAACAGGAGATAGAGAGTTGGAAGAGAATATAAAAACAACTAAAAACACAAAAAGAGAAATAAAAACAACATATGACATACATAAACCCAAATAAAATATGGCTGATGTAAGAAATTCATTGAGAGTGATAACACTGAATGTTGATGGATTAAACACACTAGTCAAGAGATACAGATTGGCAGAATGGATAAGGAAATATGACTAATCTATATGTTGTATACCAGAAACCAACCTTAGACACATTGATTCAAGGAGGCTGGAAGTGAATGGCTGGAAAACAACTTAACAAGCAAACAATAGCCAAAAAAGTGCAGGAGTAGCTATCTTAATATTGGACAAAATAGACTATAAATGCAAGAATATTATAAGAGACAAAGATAAACACTATATATTAGTAAAAGAGGTAATCTCCAAGAAGAGAGAAATATCATAAATATTTATGCAAATAATCAGGGTGCCTCAAAATATATGTGGCAAACACTGGAAAAACTAAGTCGAGAAATAAATAACTCTGCACTAATAGTGGGGGACTTTAATACACCATTATCATCATTAGACTGAATATCTAGACATACAATCAATAAAGAAAGAAAGACTCTGAATAATACATTAAAGGCCTGGGACCTAATAGACATATACAGAATGCTACACCCAAATACAGTTGGATATACATTATTCTCGAGTGCACATGGATAATACTCCAATATAGACCACATCTAGGCCAACGAACAATTCTCAATGAATTCAGAAAGATTGAGAGTATACAAAGTAATTTTTCTGATCACAATGGAATGAAATTGGAAGTCACTAAGGGCCAGAGAACCAGATTAGGCAAAAATATATGGAAGCTAAACAACACACTTTTAGACAAACAGTGGGTCAAGGAGGAAATCTCAAAAGAAATCAGTAACTACCTCGAATCAAATGTAAATGACAACACAACATATCAAAATCTATGGGATGTAGCCAAAGGTATATTGAGGGGGAAATTCATAGCCATAAATGCATATATTAAAAAAGAAGAAAGAGCTAAAATTGAAGTCCTAACTGCACACCTGAAGAAATAGGAAAAACAACAACAAACTAACCCCAAAGGAAGTAGTAAGAAAGAAATAACAAAGATTAGGCAGAACTAAATGAAATAGAAAATAAGAAAGCATTCAGAAAATTAAACAAACCAAAAGCTGGTTCTTTGAGAAGATCAATAAAATTGGCAAAACCATAGCCAGACCAAAAAAGAAAAAGAGAGAGCAGATGCAAATACACAAAATAAGGAATGAAGAAGGGGATATCACTACTGACCCAACTGAAATAGAGTATCATAAGAGGATATTTTGAAAAATTGTATGCAAACAAGAATGATAATTTAGAGGAAATGGACAAATTCCTAGAAACTCACAAACAGCCTACATTTGCAAAAGAAGAAATTGATGAATTCAACAGCTCAATTACAAGTAAAGAGGTAGACACAGTCATCAAAAACTTCCCACCTAATAAGAGCTCATGACCAGATGGCTTCACAGCTGAATTCTACCAAACATTCTGGGAAGAGCTAACACCAATTCTGCTTAAGCTCTTCCAAAAAATAAAAGTAGAAGGAACATTGCCTAACTCATTCTATCATGCCAAAATTACCCTAATACCAGAGCCAAACAAAGATACCACAAGAAAGGAAAATTACAGAACAATTTATTGAATGAACCTATATGCTAAAATCCTCAACAAAATACTTGCTAATCACATTCAACAACATATCAAAAGAATTATACACCATGACCAAGTGGGATTCATCCTGGTTATGCAAGGATGTTTCAACATAAGAAAATCAAACAATGTAATATACCACATAAACAGATTGAAAAAAAAATCACATGATCATTTCTATAGATGCAGAAAAAACATTTGTCAAAATACCACACCCTTTACTAATAAAAACACTGTGAAAGATAGGAATAGAAGGAAACTTTCTGAACATGATAAAGAGTATATAGGAAAAACCCAAAGCTAACATCATCTTCAATGGTGAAATCCCATGTCTAGAAAGCCCTGAGAAATCTACAACAAAGCTTCTAAAACTTATAAGGGAGTTCAGTAACATCACAGGCTATAAGATCAATGCTCAAAAATCAGTAACATTTCTGTACTCCAATAACGAACAATCTGAGGAGGAAATCAAGAAAAAATACCATTTACAATAGTAACTAAATGAATCAAATACCTAGGAATAAGTTTAACTAAAGATGTATAGGACTTATACACAGAAATCTACACAACACTGTTAAAGGAAATCAGAGAAGACTTAAATAAATGGAAGAATATTCCCTGTTCATGGATAGGAAGACTAAACATCATCAAGATGTCTATCCTATCCAAACTAATCTACAGATTTAAGGCAATCCCAATAGAAATCAACACTGTGTTTTTTTAAGGAATTAGAAAAACTAAAAAATTTATCTGGAAGGGTAATAGGCCCTGAATCACCAAAGACATATTGCAAAAGAAAAATGAAATAGGAGATATCACACTACCTGACTTTAAAAGATACTACAAAGCTACAGTGCTCAAAACTGCATGGTATTGGCACAAGGATAGACATATTGAACAATGGAACTGAATTGAGAGTTTTGATATACATCCTCACATATACAGTCATCTGATATTCGACAAGGCCACCAAGCCCAAGCTCACTTAGTTGGGAGAGAAAGCAGCTTCAACAAGTGGTGCTTAGAGAACTGGATATCCATATCCAAAAGAATGAGAAAGGACCAGCATCTCACATCTTACATGAAAATCAACTCAAGATGAACCAAAGATCTAAATATAAGAACCAAGACCATAAATACCTTGGAAAATAATGTAGGGAAGCATCTATATGACCTTGTATTAGGAAATGGTTTCACGAACTTCACACCAAAGCATGAGCAGAAAAAAAAAAAAAAAAAAAAAGATAAATGGGGGATCTCACCAAAATTAAAAAATTTTGCACCTCAAAGGACATTATTAAGAAAATAAAAAGGTAGCATACACAAAGGGAGAAAATACTTGGCAACCATATATATGATAAGAGCCTAATACCCTGCATATATAATGAAATCCTACACCTCAAAAATAAAAAGACAAACAACCCATGTAAAAAGACACTTCTCCTAGGAAGAAATACAAATGGCTAAAAAGCACATGAAAAAATGGTCAACATCTCTAGCTAATAGAGAATCTTGTCACCCAATGAGATAAGCCAGGTGTCATCATGAGATCCAGGGGGATGGGGAGGGAGGAACAGAATAGGTCAAACGGGGTATTTAGTGGTCCGTGGAAATGTTTTTCATACCTTACAGTGATGGACACAGGACATGGTAAATATCATCAAAATTTATAAAAGTGTACAATCCAAAATGTAAACCATACTGTAAAACTTTGACAATGTTTAGCAGCTATATTTCACTATCTGTATATCAGTTATAACAATGCTACCATCCACATACAAAAAGCTTTTAATATAGGGTGAGTAAAGGGGGAGGAGTTTGGTTATATGAGAGTGTCTTGAATTTGGTGTGTGACTTTGCTGTGACCTAAAACTTCTTTGAAAATTAAATGAATAATAGTGAGACACTGGGGAGTGAAAGGGGGAGGGTGCCATGGTACAGACTGGACAGAGATATTGCAGTGATAAAAGGCAAAATGTAAAAAAAAATTTTTTTCCTCATTTTTTGAATAACACATTCTTTTAAATTCATTTTAATTTTAGTTTTTTTTAAGTTTCATGTTTTTATCTCTTGCATTTAAACAGTTATTAAATTTCTTATTAATTGTGTTTGGCTATTGTATTAGATTCATCTTTAAAGAAGCTTTTTTTAAAAATGTATTTATTTTTTTATTGTGGGTAAAAATCAAAATTTTCACAATACATACGGGCTACAACTGGGGCAGAAGAGGCTCATTGGTGCGGGGTATCAGGGATTGGGGGTGCAAGAGAGGAAGCTCACCTGAACATACGTAAAAGGTATATAAAATTGTTCAAATGCTCATAGGGCATGGTCACACTGTGGGGAGAACCACTCAAAAACTGAGAGAATACTGAATTCCCATCCTGGAGAGCTCTGCATATTCTCCAAGGTAGTAGCAACAGACCCCCACGTGCAGGAGCCGTGTCTGACAAAGGAGGATGATCCACTGATGGGCTCTTGTTATTAATGACTAGCCTTGTGAGTCTTGGCTCTTGAAACTGAAACTTAGCCTATTGTTATGGGGTGCATAAGGGTTTCCTCCAGTAAGCCACCTTGTCGCTCACATGTGGCCTCTCTCTAAGCCAAACTCAGTATTTGAATGCAGCCAACCTGGGACATGACTCCCAGGGATGAGCTTTCTTGGCAATAAGGGATTACTAACAAGTGCCAATGGGCAATACAACTGGAAAAAGACCTCAAATAAAAGGGGGAAAGGTAAAGACAAATGAGTTCATGTGGCTAAGAGACTTCCAAGTGACTCAGAAGGTCATCCCAGAGGTAACGCTTATGAACCTCTCAATAGGACCACATAGGCTTCCAATGTGGATACTCCCCAAACAGTGGGGCTCCTGAGGGCTCTGGAGACACCCAGGTCTTATATCAGGGTAGATAGCCCCAGTATTTTGTGCCTTATCAGTGAAACCTACTTTGGCATCCTTTCTCCTGAGAGTGACAGAGTTGGACCACAATATGTCTTCCCAGCACATGGTACATCCGTCCCTTCTATTCAAACCTATATGTGGTGCTGGAGATTGTAGGTGTACTCCAGAGACAATAGTCTTTGGGCTATCCATGTGCCAGCTGGGCCTTGAATCTCGGTGGAGCTGCAACTCCTACCCTACAGCTCAATGGACTCACCCTGGACACCATGTGGGGAGATGATGATGGACAACAGCCATCCCAAGGAATGGAGAGAGTCTGCAGCTGCAGGCTGGATAATCCCATCCATCTTATCCATGGGATATAAACCCTTTCTCACTTGGAGGTGGAGGAGAAATCACCATCTCAGACTCATCAGGATTGGGGGAAGATCTATGGACTAGAGTGGACTTACTGGTATTCTGTTATAGACATATTGTGATCCATGCAATGGAAGGAATTACAACATTAATGTGGAGACAGGGGCCACCGGACACTTTATAGACAGGGAGAGGGAAAAACCGTTGTAATACAGGGGCTTTTTCAGAACTTGGGAACTATCCTGAGTGACATTGCAATGACAGATATAGGCCATTTTATATCATTACATAACATGGAGAATTGTGCTTGAGAGAGTGTGATCTCCATTGTGAACTATTGTCCATGCTTAGTGGCAAAGCCCCAAGTTGTGTATATCTATTGCAGGTGATGTGCCGCACTAATGAAGGATGTTTATGTGGGACTTGGTGGGAGGAGTGGGAGGTGGGGCATATTGGAACCCCTACAAATTTTGTGTAAAATTTATATAATCTAAGTAACTTTTAAAAAGTAAAAAATAAAATTATTATTAAAAAAAAAGACATATGGGATCTAAACCCCTGTCAATTAGAGGTGGAGTGATCATCACCATCGCAGCATGCTCAGGATTGGGGAATAAAATATTGACTAGAGTGGACTTACTAGTATTCTAATATAGACTTATTGAGATTCTAGCGATGTAAGAAATTATATCATTGATGTGTGGAGAGTGGCCACTGGAGATGCTGAAGTCAGGGAGAGAGAAAAAGAGGTTTAATATGGGGGCATTTTTGGACTTGGAATTGTTCTGAATTATATTGCAATGACAGATACAAGTCATTGTATAACCTGCCATAACCTACAGAATTGAGTGGGAGAAAGTATAAACTACAATGCAATCTATAATTCATGCTTAGCATCAATGCTCCAAAATGTGTTCATCAATTGCAATAAATGTACCACACTAATGAAAGAAGTTGTTAATGTAGGGAAAAGTGGGAGGTGTGGGGAATAGGGCATATGGGATTCCTTTATATTTTTTATGTAACACTTTATGGAATCTAAGTATCTTTTAAAAATAAATTAAAAATAAAAAAAAAATAATAAAAAAAAAAGAAGTGAAGTGAACCAAAGAGGGGATTCTACCAGATGCTGAGAATATATATTCTAAGTATGGATTCCATAACTGGGGAAATAACCATAGAATGGGTCTACAGATCCACTGGACCCCCATGTGAAATGGATCTGAGCCAAAACACATTTGATCACCTGACCTCCATAAGCCCCTACTTTAGTGGATCAGAGTGACATTTTGGGTCTCCTAGAATTAATGCCACTTTTGAGCCAGTGTTTAATAATTACTGAAATGTGTGGCCATATCTTGTTCCCCAAGACACATTTACCCTGGTAAGGATCTTATTACACATTAAAAAGGCTCTGGCTCTATAAACAACCTCAACTGTGGGAATTGATTAAGGGACTATGACTTTTTTTGTTATTAAAATTATATTTTTGTCCACTTGACCTACAAACTTTTCCTTATATTTATTAAGTAGGAATTTAGTAGACTGTCCATTTCTCTTACTTCTAGATCTCCCATGGTCCAATAGCCAACACCATAGGTCTATGCAGATCAGATTATTTTGATTGCAGCTTGGAGTATGCTTTTCATTGGGGTAGCCATGTCCATCTTGTCTTTGAAGTTATATGCTGCCACTTGACTTCTGTCTGCCCAGGCTCTGATTATCTCCATAGGGTTTAAGGATCCTAGGAGAGTGACAGCAGTTCCCTCAGTAATAACCTACAGAGAAGAGGAACCATTGAGATCTTCAGAGAAAATAGATGCAGTCTGACAGATTTATTTTTCTCTGTTCTGGTGAAAGTTGTGTCCTATGGGCATTCCTGGGAAAAGTGGACAAGTTTTAAATGGTTAATCCATTCCAACATTCCAATATTGCTAGTTTTTGTAACCCCATATCTACAATATGCCAGGGCAGTTCTTGCATCTCCACATCA
Source organism: Tolypeutes matacus (assembly GCA_026826555.1). Lineage (NCBI taxonomy): Eukaryota > Metazoa > Chordata > Mammalia > Cingulata > Chlamyphoridae > Tolypeutes > Tolypeutes matacus. The sequence goes on along the minus strand of JAKSZT010050787.1, from coordinate 205 downwards.
GCTAATGTCAGCCCTCTTGTGATACATATTAATGCCAGCCAGTCAAACAATCTGTTAGAGCCCCTTCTGACCTCTCAAGCTACAACATTGAATCCAGAATCTCTGCTTTGTGGACCAATATCAATAAATTCAGCCTATAAATTCCAACTTTATATTCTTCCATCATTATCCCAGACACTTAATATTCATTCCTACAGATATTCCC
>JAKSZT010050786.1:0-11680 GCA_026826555.1 Tolypeutes matacus | reverse complement strand
ATTCCAGGCACAGCTGGTGCATAGGTAGAACAGAGGCTCCAGTCTCTTGAAGCACACCTAAAAACTCCAGCATCACATATAGGTTTGAATAGAAGGGACTGATGGACCATGTGCAGGAAGGACTTATTTGAGTCCAACACACTCAAAAGGAGCACACACTCCAAAGTAGAGCCCACTAATAAGGCATCAATCTCTGGGGCTATCCCCCCTTATATAGGACCTGGGTGTCCCCAGAGCCCTCAGAAATTCCTCTGTGTGGGAAGATATCCACTTTGGTGTTCTATGAGTGCTTACTGAGGTGTGTGTAAGTGTTACCTCTGGGATGACCTCCCGACACTCTTTGAAGTCTCTTAGCCACATGAACTCATTTATCTTTACCTTTTCCCCCCTTTTATTGAAGGTCTTTTTCCAATTGTGTTGCCAGGTGAAACTTGGTATTAATCCCTCGTGAAACTTGGTATTAATCCCTCATTGCCAGGGAGGCTTATCCCCGGGAGTCATGTCCCACATTGGGAGGAAGGTAATGCATTCATATGGTGAATTTGGCTGAGAGAGGCCACATTTGAGCAACAAGGAGACTCTCAGGTGGCAACCCTTAGGCACCCCATAACAGTAGGCTAAGTTTCAATTACAAGAGCAAAGACTCATAAGGCTAGTCATCAATGACAAGAGATCATCAGGGGGCCATCCTCTTTTGCCAGACACTGCCCATGCACTCGGGGGACTGTTGCTGATCCCTTGGAGAATGTGTAAGAGCTCTCCAGACTGGGAATTCAGATTCCCTCATTTATTGATTGATTTCTTATCCACCATGATGAAGCCCCATCCCTTGATCATTTGAACAATTTTATATATCTTTCATTTATATTCAGATGAACCTACTCCCATGAATCCCCCACTCCAGACACTCCACACCAATGATCCTTTGCAGCCCCTATTGTAACCCTTCTGTGATCTAAACCTTCCTTTAACATGAGGCCCATATAATAAACAAATACAATTAATAGTAAAAAGAAATAATAATGATAAGCTTAAATGCAAGAGATAAAAACAAGGAAACTCAGAAGAAAAAAAAAAGCTAAAAATAAAATATAATTAGTGGATTGGGACATTCAAAAAATGGGAATAAAACCAAAATAATTCATTTTCTTAAAAATTATTCTTTTTTTCCTTTTATCACTCTATTATCGGATGTCCTGTGTACATCCTTCCCCCTCTCATTCTACAGTGTCTCCCAAATTTTCATTTACTTTTCAAAGAAATTTTAGGTTGCAGCAAAGTCACGCACAGAATAGTAGAGACTCCCACATATACAACCTCCCTTCCCCTTCCCCACCCCATTTTAAAACCTTTTTTAAAATGAATGTTAACATTGTTATAACTGTTATACAGATAGTAAAATATAGCAACTAAAAATTGTCAATGGTTTACAGTATAGATTACAACTTAGATGGTACCGTTTAATAATTTTTTATATTTATGATGTCCTGTGTCCATTACTGTAAGGTAATGAAAAACCTTTTCCATGACCACTAAATACCCCATTTGATCGTAACTGTTCCTTCCTCCCCATCCCCCTGTGGTATACGACACTCCCCTGTCTTGATTCATGTAATGAGAACATTCATAGTTACATGCCCTGGGTATTCCAACCTGTTCTTCCTAATCTAACCACCTAACAACCCTGCACCACCAAACCCAGGAATATCACTACCCATCTGTCCTATCCTTCAATATGCAACTATACTCTATCCCTTTACCATAGATTATGTCCATATGGGTGATGGCTCACAACCTACTCTTCTCTTTCTCTCTCTTGTTAACTTATCTTTCAGACAATGGTTCTCAGAGACTGCTCACTTCCCTCAGTTCAAATCAGTGAGTTCATATACTGTTCAACCTTCAATGTCTGACTTGCTTCACTCAACATAAGGTCTTCAAGATCCATCCACGTTATTCTGTGTGTTAGCACTTTACTCCTTCTTACAGCTAAGTAATATTCCATTGTATGTATATACCACATTTTGCTTATCCATTCATCTGTTGATGGGCACCAGGGCTGATTCCAACTTTTGGCAAAGGTGAACCAGGCCGCTATGAGCATTGGTGTGCATATATCTGTTCGTGTCTTTGCTTTCAGTTCTTCTGGGTATATACCCAGCAGTGGAATTGCTAGATCATACAAAAGATCTATTGTTAGTCTTCTGAGGAACCACCAAACTGTCCTCCACAGTGGCTGGACCATTCCACAATCCCACCAGCAGTGGATGAGGGTTCCTTTTCTTCCACATTCTCTCCAACACTTAGAGTCTGCTGTTTTTTAATAGCTGCCATTCTGATGGGTATAAGATGATATCTCATTGTAGTGTTTTTTGATTTGCATTTCCCTGATAGCAAGCAATGTTGAGCATTTTCTCATGTTCTTTTAGCCATTTGTACTTCTTCTTTGGAGAAGTTTCTTTTCAGGTCATTTGCCCATTTTTTAAGTGGATTGCTTATCTGCTGTACTTCTTATTCCTTGATTTTCCATTCCCTGGAATGGATTTTGTCTAACAACGCTATCTATTTTCCTTCCTTAGTCTTTCCACCTTCTGCTTTCTGTTGTGGTTCTTTCATTCCACCTTTTTCCATTAGTCCTCAACTTCATGTGGGTCAATTTCTACATTGTCTATTATGTTTTCTTTTTTTAAATTATTATTAACATTTTCCTTTGATCCCTTTTTTTTCTCTTTCCGTCTCTCTTCATCATTCAAGCCTTTTTAAATCATTCTACATATTTTTCTCTATTTGGTTTCCCCTATTATACTGCCTACATGAGTTAAATATTCATTTTACTAAGACTGATACAGCCACTCTTCTAACTTTTATCAATATTATTATTAACCTTTTTCCTTTCTTACCTGTTTTGATTACTCTGGATGTAATCTTTTTCTTTCAAGGGAATACAATAAGAACAAAGTGTCTAAGAGAAAAATTAACAGACACACAAAACCACCAGTGAAATAAAACTTTAGAGTATAGAGAGAAGCTAATCAACTGAATAAATCCATCAAGATAAAATAATGACCAGGGGGAAAAAAAATTACAAACCATACTGAGAACAAGAAGACATGGACCATTCAAATGAACAAACTAAAAACCAGGAAGAGATGCAGAACATTGAACAACTAATAAAAGCTGTCCAAACAAATATCATGGACCAACTTAATGAAGTGAAGGAATAGATTAAGGATATTACGAAGGCACCGGGAGAACATACTGAAGAAATTGTAAATATACATAAAAATATTATGGATATCATAGTGATAAAATGGCACAATCCAAGAAATAAAAAAGACACTGGATTCACATAACAACAGATTTGAACAGACAGAAGAAAGTATTAGTGATGTGGAAAAGAGTACATCTAAAATCAGATAGTAAAACAAATAGATAAAAAGATAGAAAAATTCCAGCACAGATCTAGGGATTTAACTGACAACACAAAACACACAAACATATGCATTATAGGCATCCCAGAGGGAGAAGAGAAGGGAAAGGAAACAGAAGGAGTGTTGAAGGAAATAATGGCTGAAAATATCCAAACCCTATTGAGGAAGATGGGTGTACATGTCCAGGAAGCACAGTGCACCCCAAAAAGTATAAATCACCACAGGTCTACTCCAAGACATATTATTATCAAAATGTCTAATCTTCAAGACAAATAGAAAATACTCAAGACAGCAAGAGAAAAGAGAACCATCACATACAAGAGAAGCACAATAAGATTAAGTGCTGATTTCTGATCTGAAACCATGGTGGCAAGAAGACAGTGGTATCACATAGTGGAGGAACTAAAAGAAAAAAAATTTCCAGCCACAAATTCTCTATCCAGCTGTAACCATTGGGAAATTTGATGTAATTATGAATTCCAAAAATATAATTGGATCATGCTTGTAAACTGATCTGTTAATCTGGGCATGATTAGGTTAGGATTAGGGCATTGAGCCTCACCCCTTGGTGGGTGGGGAATTGAATATAAAAGGCAGGCAAAGGACAGTTGAAGCAGTCTTTTGAGAAGCAGTTTTGATGTTGGAAAAAGGCCCCAGGAAAAGAGAACCAAGCCATTCACCTGATCGTCTACAGCTGACCTTTTGGAGGAAACAGGAACTAAGCCCAGAGAGAAATGCAGCCCCAGGAAGAAAGGAACCCCAGAAGCCTGAACCGTGGCAAACACCGGCAGCTGTCTTGCTCTACCACGTGGCAATGGACTGTGGTGAGAGAAGAAATGTAATGCTTTATGGCCTGGTTTTGGTGGACTTCTACCCAAAATAAATACCCTTTATAAAAGCAACCCATTTTTGGTATTTCACATTAGCACCCCTTTGGCTGACTAATACACCAGCAAAGCTGGAATTCAAAAATGATGGAAAGCTCAAAATAGTCACAGAAAAACAGAAATTAAGAGAATATGCCAATAATAACCCTGTACTTCAAGAAATATTAAAGGAAGTTTTACATGTTGAAAGGAAAAAACAGGAGATAGAGAGTTGGAAGAGAATATAAAAACAACTAAAAACACAAAAAGAGAAATAAAAACAACATATGACATACATAAACCCAAATAAAATATGGCTGATGTAAGAAATTCATTGAGAGTGATAACACTGAATGTTGATGGATTAAACACACTAGTCAAGAGATACAGATTGGCAGAATGGATAAGGAAATATGACTAATCTATATGTTGTATACCAGAAACCAACCTTAGACACATTGATTCAAGGAGGCTGGAAGTGAATGGCTGGAAAACAACTTAACAAGCAAACAATAGCCAAAAAAGTGCAGGAGTAGCTATCTTAATATTGGACAAAATAGACTATAAATGCAAGAATATTATAAGAGACAAAGATAAACACTATATATTAGTAAAAGAGGTAATCTCCAAGAAGAGAGAAATATCATAAATATTTATGCAAATAATCAGGGTGCCTCAAAATATATGTGGCAAACACTGGAAAAACTAAGTCGAGAAATAAATAACTCTGCACTAATAGTGGGGGACTTTAATACACCATTATCATCATTAGACTGAATATCTAGACATACAATCAATAAAGAAAGAAAGACTCTGAATAATACATTAAAGGCCTGGGACCTAATAGACATATACAGAATGCTACACCCAAATACAGTTGGATATACATTATTCTCGAGTGCACATGGATAATACTCCAATATAGACCACATCTAGGCCAACGAACAATTCTCAATGAATTCAGAAAGATTGAGAGTATACAAAGTAATTTTTCTGATCACAATGGAATGAAATTGGAAGTCACTAAGGGCCAGAGAACCAGATTAGGCAAAAATATATGGAAGCTAAACAACACACTTTTAGACAAACAGTGGGTCAAGGAGGAAATCTCAAAAGAAATCAGTAACTACCTCGAATCAAATGTAAATGACAACACAACATATCAAAATCTATGGGATGTAGCCAAAGGTATATTGAGGGGGAAATTCATAGCCATAAATGCATATATTAAAAAAGAAGAAAGAGCTAAAATTGAAGTCCTAACTGCACACCTGAAGAAATAGGAAAAACAACAACAAACTAACCCCAAAGGAAGTAGTAAGAAAGAAATAACAAAGATTAGGCAGAACTAAATGAAATAGAAAATAAGAAAGCATTCAGAAAATTAAACAAACCAAAAGCTGGTTCTTTGAGAAGATCAATAAAATTGGCAAAACCATAGCCAGACCAAAAAAGAAAAAGAGAGAGCAGATGCAAATACACAAAATAAGGAATGAAGAAGGGGATATCACTACTGACCCAACTGAAATAGAGTATCATAAGAGGATATTTTGAAAAATTGTATGCAAACAAGAATGATAATTTAGAGGAAATGGACAAATTCCTAGAAACTCACAAACAGCCTACATTTGCAAAAGAAGAAATTGATGAATTCAACAGCTCAATTACAAGTAAAGAGGTAGACACAGTCATCAAAAACTTCCCACCTAATAAGAGCTCATGACCAGATGGCTTCACAGCTGAATTCTACCAAACATTCTGGGAAGAGCTAACACCAATTCTGCTTAAGCTCTTCCAAAAAATAAAAGTAGAAGGAACATTGCCTAACTCATTCTATCATGCCAAAATTACCCTAATACCAGAGCCAAACAAAGATACCACAAGAAAGGAAAATTACAGAACAATTTATTGAATGAACCTATATGCTAAAATCCTCAACAAAATACTTGCTAATCACATTCAACAACATATCAAAAGAATTATACACCATGACCAAGTGGGATTCATCCTGGTTATGCAAGGATGTTTCAACATAAGAAAATCAAACAATGTAATATACCACATAAACAGATTGAAAAAAAAATCACATGATCATTTCTATAGATGCAGAAAAAACATTTGTCAAAATACCACACCCTTTACTAATAAAAACACTGTGAAAGATAGGAATAGAAGGAAACTTTCTGAACATGATAAAGAGTATATAGGAAAAACCCAAAGCTAACATCATCTTCAATGGTGAAATCCCATGTCTAGAAAGCCCTGAGAAATCTACAACAAAGCTTCTAAAACTTATAAGGGAGTTCAGTAACATCACAGGCTATAAGATCAATGCTCAAAAATCAGTAACATTTCTGTACTCCAATAACGAACAATCTGAGGAGGAAATCAAGAAAAAAATACCATTTACAATAGTAACTAAATGAATCAAATACTTAGGAATAAATTTAACTAAAGATGTATAGGACTTATACACAGAAATCTACACAACACTGTTAAAGGAAATCAGAGAAGACTTAAATAAATGGAAGAATATTCCCTGTTCATGGATAGGAAGACTAAACATCATCAAGATGTCTATCCTACCCAAACTAATCTACAGATTTAATGCAATCCCAATAGAAATCAACACTGTGTTTTTTAAAGGAATTCGAAAAACTACAAAATTTATCTGGAAGGGTAATAGGCCCTGAATCACCAAAGACATATTGCAAAAGAAAAATGAAATAGGAGATATCACACTACCTGACTTTAAAAGATACTACAAAGCTACAGTGGTCAAAACTGCATGGTATTGGCACAAGGATAGACATATTGAACAATGGAACTGAATTAAGAGTTCTGATATACATCCTCACATATACAGTCATCTGATATTCGACAAGGCCACCAAGCCCAAGCTCACTTAGTTGGGAGAGAAAGCAGCTTCAACAAGTGGTGCTTAGAGAACTGGATATACATATCCAAAAGAATGAGAAAGAACCAGCATCTCACATCTTACATGAAAATCAACTCAAGATGAACCAAAGATCTAAATATAAGAACCAAGACCATAAATACCTTAGAAAATAATGTAGGGAAGCATCTATATGACCTTGTATTAGGAAATGGTTTCACGAACTTCACACCAAAGCATGAGAAGCAAAAAAAAAAAAAAAAAAAAAAAAAAGATAAATGGTATCTCACCAAAATTAAAAACTTTTGCACCTCAAAGGACATTATTAAGAAAATAAAAAGGCAGCCTACCCAAAGGGAGAAAATACTTGGCAACCATATATCTGATAAGAGCCTAATACCCTGCATATATAATGAAATCCTACACCTCAAAAATAAAAAGACAAACAACCCATGTAAAAAGACACTTCTCCTAGGAAGAAATACAAATGGCTAAAAAGCACATGAAAAAATGGTCAACATCTCTAGCTAATAGAGAATCTTGTCACCCAATGAGATAAGCCAGGTGTCATCATGAGACCCAGGGTGATGGGGAGGGAGGAACAGAATAGGTCAAACAGGGGGTATTTAGTGGTCCGTGGAAATGTTTTTCATACCTTACAGTGATGGACACAGGACATGGTAAATATCATCAAAATTTATAAAAGTGTACAATCCAAAATGTAAACCATACTGTAAAACTTTGACAATGGTTAGCAGCTATATTTCACTATCTGTATATCAGTTATAACAATGCTACCATCCACATACAAAAAGCTTTTAATATAGGGTGAGTAAAGGGGGAGGAGTTTGGTTATATGAGAGTGTCTTGAATTTGGTGTGTGACTTTGCTGTGACCTAAACTTCTTTGAAAATTAAATGAATAATAGTGAGACACTGGGGAGTGAGAGGGGGAGGGTGCCATGGTACAGACTGGACAGAGATATTGCAGTGATAAAAGGCAAAATGTAAAAAAAAATTTTTTTCCTCATTTTTTGAATAACACATTCTTTTAAATTCATTTTAATTTTAGTTTTTTTTAAGTTTCATGTTTTTATCTCTTGCATTTAAACAGTTATTAAATTTCTTATTAATTGTGTTTGGCTATTGTATTAGATTCATCTTTAAAGAAGCTTTTTTTAAAAATGTATTTATTTTTTTATTGTGGGTAAAAATCAAAATTTTCACAATACATACGGGCTACAACTGGGGCAGAAGAGGCTCATTGGTGCGGGGTATCAGGGATTGGGGGTGCAAGAGAGGAAGCTCACCTGAACATACGTAAAAGGTATATAAAATTGTTCAAATGCTCATAGGGCATGGTCACACTGTGGGGAGAACCACTCAAAAACTGAGAGAATACTGAATTCCCATCCTGGAGAGCTCTGCATATTCTCCAAGGTAGTAGCAACAGACCCCCACGTGCAGGAGCCGTGTCTGACAAAGGAGGATGATCCACTGATGGGCTCTTGTTATTAATGACTAGCCTTGTGAGTCTTGGCTCTTGAAACTGAAACTTAGCCTATTGTTATGGGGTGCATAAGGGTTTCCTCCAGTAAGCCACCTTGTCGCTCACATGTGGCCTCTCTCTAAGCCAAACTCAGTATTTGAATGCAGCCAACCTGGGACATGACTCCCAGGGATGAGCTTTCTTGGCAATAAGGGATTACTAACAAGTGCCAATGGGCAATACAACTGGAAAAAGACCTCAAATAAAAGGGGGAAAGGTAAAGACAAATGAGTTCATGTGGCTAAGAGACTTCCAAGTGACTCAGAAGGTCATCCCAGAGGTAACGCTTATGAACCTCTCAATAGGACCACATAGGCTTCCAATGTGGATACTCCCCAAACAGTGGGGCTCCTGAGGGCTCTGGAGACACCCAGGTCTTATATCAGGGTAGATAGCCCCAGTATTTTGTGCCTTATCAGTGAAACCTACTTTGGCATCCTTTCTCCTGAGAGTGACAGAGTTGGACCACAATATGTCTTCCCAGCACATGGTACATCCGTCCCTTCTATTCAAACCTATATGTGGTGCTGGAGATTGTAGGTGTACTCCAGAGACAATAGTCTTTGGGCTATCCATGTGCCAGCTGGGCCTTGAATCTCGGTGGAGCTGCAACTCCTACCCTACAGCTCAATGGACTCACCCTGGACACCATGTGGGGAGATGATGATGGACAACAGCCATCCCAAGGAATGGAGAGAGTCTGCAGCTGCAGGCTGGATAATCCCATCCATCTTATCCATGGGATATAAACCCTTTCTCACTTGGAGGTGGAGGAGAAATCACCATCTCAGACTCATCAGGATTGGGGGAAGATCTATGGACTAGAGTGGACTTACTGGTATTCTGTTATAGACATATTGTGATCCATGCAATGGAAGAAATTACAACATTAATGTGGAGACAGGGGCCACCGGACACTTTATAGACAGGGAGAGGGAAAAACCGTTGTAATACAGGGGCTTTTTCAGAACTTGGGAACTATCCTGAGTGACATTGCAATGACAGATATAGGCCATTTTATATCATTACATAACATGGAGAATTGTGCTTGAGAGAGTGTGATCTCCATTGTGAACTATTGTCCATGCTTAGTGGCAAAGCCCCAAGTTGTGTATATCTATTGCAGGTGATGTGCCGCACTAATGAAGGATGTTTATGTGGGACTTGGTGGGAGGAGTGGGAGGTGGGGCATATTGGAACCCCTACAAATTTTGTGTAAAATTTATATAATCTAAGTAACTTTTAAAAAGTAAAAAATAAAATTATTATTAAAAAAAAAGACATATGGGATCTAAACCCCTGTCAATTAGAGGTGGAGTGATCATCACCATCGCAGCATGCTCAGGATTGGGGAATAAAATATTGACTAGAGTGGACTTACTAGTATTCTAATATAGACTTATTGAGATTCTAGCGATGTAAGAAATTATATCATTGATGTGTGGAGAGTGGCCACTGGAGATGCTGAAGTCAGGGAGAGAGAAAAAGAGGTTTAATATGGGGGCATTTTTGGACTTGGAATTGTTCTGAATTATATTGCAATGACAGATACAAGTCATTGTATAACCTGCCATAACCTACAGAATTGAGTGGGAGAAAGTATAAACTACAATGCAATCTATAATTCATGCTTAGCATCAATGCTCCAAAATGTGTTCATCAATTGCAATAAATGTACCACACTAATGAAAGAAGTTGTTAATGTAGGGAAAAGTGGGAGGTGTGGGGAATAGGGCATATGGGATTCCTTTATATTTTTTATGTAACACTTTATGGAATCTAAGTATCTTTTAAAAATAAATTAAAAATAAAAAAAAAATAATAAAAAAAAAAGAAGTGAAGTGAACCAAAGAGGGGATTCTACCAGATGCTGAGAATATATATTCTAAGTATGGATTCCATAACTGGGGAAATAACCATAGAATGGGTCTACAGATCCACTGGACCCCCATGTGAAATGGATCTGAGCCAAAACACATTTGATCACCTGACCTCCATAAGCCCCTACTTTAGTGGATCAGAGTGACATTTTGGGTCTCCTAGAATTAATGCCACTTTTGAGCCAGTGTTTAATAATTACTGAAATGTGTGGCCATATCTTGTTCCCCAAGACACATTTACCCTGGTAAGGATCTTATTACACATTAAAAAGGCTCTGGCTCTATAAACAACCTCAACTGTGGGAATTGATTAAGGGACTATGACTTTTTTTGTTATTAAAATTATATTTTTGTCCACTTGACCTACAAACTTTTCCTTATATTTATTAAGTAGGAATTTAGTAGACTGTCCATTTCTCTTACTTCTAGATCTCCCATGGTCCAATAGCCAACACCATAGGTCTATGCAGATCAGATTATTTTGATTGCAGCTTGGAGTATGCTTTTCATTGGGGTAGCCATGTCCATCTTGTCTTTGAAGTTATATGCTGCCACTTGACTTCTGTCTGCCCAGGCTCTGATTATCTCCATAGGGTTTAAGGATCCTAGGAGAGTGACAGCAGTTCCCTCAGTAATAACCTACAGAGAAGAGGAACCATTGAGATCTTCAGAGAAAATAGATGCAGTCTGACAGATTTATTTTTCTCTGTTCTGGTGAAAGTTGTGTCCTATGGGCATTCCTGGGAAAAGTGGACAAGTTTTAAATGGTTAATCCATTCCAACATTCCAATATTGCTAGTTTTTGTAACCCCATGTCTACAATATGCCATGGCAGTTCTTGCATCTCCACATCAGCTAATGTCAGCCCTCTTGTGATACATATTTATGCCAGCCAGTCAAACAATCTGTTAGAGCCCCTTCTGACATCTCAAGCTACAACATTGAATCCAGAATCTCTGCTTTGTGGACCAATATCAATAAATTCAGCCTATAAATTCCAACTTTATATTCTTCCATCATTATCCCAGACACTTAATATTCATTCCTACAGATATTCCC
>JAKSZT010050783.1:0-16676 GCA_026826555.1 Tolypeutes matacus | reverse complement strand
GTTGACTGTGTTTAGGATTAATGAATTTGATACTATAGATGCCAACTTGTGAGTATTTTGCTAATTCCTGAGGAAGAGGCCAGCCTCCTCAGGAAGGAACACAACACTCCTTGAACAGTACATTTTAAGGTTTATGCCTCAGTCCCTGGGAGAGTGGCCAGCTCCCCCCGGGAGGAATACAACACCCATTGAAATGCACTTTATCTTTTTTAATTTATTACAAAACATCTTTGATGTGCTTACTATTTTAATTTTCAATATGCTTCCTGAAATATCAAAAGTGTTAACTAGTAAGGCATTGATTTGTTGATTAACACAGTTTTCTGTATGATGCCTTACTTTAGGTCTGAACAATACTTACCAAACTTTTGTTTAATACATTTAGTTTCAGGACTGTTCAAATTCAAAACAAGAGATTTATATATAAATTTAATAAAACACATTTACATGTAAGATACAAGTTATTAAATTACTTAAGTATGCAATGTATTGTATTAAAGTTTTGATTAGTATTTAAGTATATTACACATAATTCATGACTATAGTAGATTATACAACAACAGACATCCAATGAGTAAACTTTTATTTCTTAAGTGTTTAAGATTCTTAGTGGCATGATTAGAATGACCTCAATTTCTTTTTTATTTTGTATAGTTTGAGGCATAGATAAAAACAAATTAGCATTTCTTATTTGGGCTGTGGGGTAATACATTAACTTGTAACTTTAATACTTGCAATGCTTTTGTTGTTAACATTATAATTAGAATTGGGGCAGTTGCTGACAGTCTTGATAATTGTTGGCTCTTTTATAGGAAGGGGAATATGGGCTGGCTTGGCTTGTTTAAGAATATATTAACGAAAGCTTTAGCAAGTTTTGAAACAAGGTGATAGTGACATAACTGGATATTAATTTTTTGTAACAAACTAGTAATATTTGGGACTGCTGCATGTTGCAGTGGTGTTATTTTATTTTGCTATGTTTTGTTAAGCACTATTTCGGCAGCCTTTAATGACTGCTTTCTTTTTGTAGTTATAACTAAAAATTATGATTCATAACATTATATTTTATTTCATATTATATTGAAACATTATTATATTTTCAGGAATTTTATACACTTTTAAAGTATTCATATGAACTTTTTATTCATATAACTTTAATTGTTATAAAATTAGAAAATTTCTTTTAATTATACAACAATTTTAAGTACTTTATTCAACTTATATCTTATGAACTTAACTATTTTTAGTAGGTAAAAGACCAACTTATTTGTGACAGTTTGAAATAAAGGCTACTTTTCAGAATTTGACTTTGAGAAAGCTGGTTTGAACATTGTGTTCATTTTAAAGGTGATAAGATGTATTTCTCCATGGAAATGATAAGGTTAAAGTACAAGAAGCTATTCTGATAAAACAGACTTTTTTATTGCATACTGATTATTTAGGAGAAAAACTTTGTAAACTTTTACTAAAACAGACTACTGAATTAAGAAACTGAGAAAGAATAAAACTTTAATTTTATATTATTATATTGTTTGACATTAAAGCTTTTAAATTTTGATAGATTTGACTGCTTAAATTTTACTTAGCTTTGATCACAAAAATTTCTTTTTTATAAGCCTTTTGCACTTTTATATTTATTCAGGTTTTGTCCCACATTTTACTTTGTTTTAATAACTAGTTATTTTATCTTAGAATAAAATTACTTTCTTTTCTTTAATAATAAAAGCGCATTCTATATACCTTTCATACTTAAGTTACCACAATAATTTTGGAAACTATTTCCAAACAAACTTTTTACAACATATAATTACCATCAACATTAAACAAACCTGTTAGAATAATGATTTAATTTGAGTATAATTATTTTTATCATTTTAAACTAATATCCATATTTATTTATTAATATAAGCGCTTATTTAATTTTTGGCCATTTGGATAGAGCTCTTATAATAATCTTCATTTATCAATTTAATATTACCATCCAGAGGTATTAAAATATACATTGACACTGAACAAACAGACAAATACAAAAAGAATTATGACACACTAACAGAAACATAAAGCTTACTAATTTTACCCATAATTTTTACTCCTTGGGTACGGCTGTCTTCAAGCCCTCCATTATTTCACATTTTTAATTTTACTGTTTTTAAGGTTTTCTCTGGAATCTGTGTTACCTGTAATATATAAACTTGTTCTTTGAAACACTTTTGTTCATAATCAGCAACCAGCCAGGACAACTTACACAGCATAAATACAGTTAAGCTCTAATTTAGCAGTTTATACAGATATTTAACATGTATATTTTGAATTACTACTCTTTAGGAGTACACTTAGACTCATAGTTCAGATTTCTGGGATAGGCCCTTTAATTCCTATTTTTAATTTTGGGTATACTCAGTGAAGGAGTAATAAACTTAGTTTCAGCTGTGGAAGGATCAACAGCTATACTGCTTTTGGTAACTGCCTTAAGTTCTGTTACAGGCCAGAGTGAACTGCTCTGTTGCTGACTGGGTAGATTTGAGCAAAGCTGGGAAATGTGTTCATATTATTTGTCTGAGGGCCTTGAGCAAGGCCCGCTTGGAAGTTTCCTGACTTATTAATAAGACTGTCATTTTTATGATATTTAGAATGGCATTCCTTGGCCCAGTGTAATCCTTTTTGGCATTTTGAACACACACGACTTGGTATTGATTTATTATTGCCGTTAGATGGAGCTTTTACAACAGTTTTGGCTTGGCAATCTGTTTTCATATGACCTGTTTTCCCACATTTAAAGCAATTTAAATTATTAATCATAGGACTATGTCCCTTCAGAGCAGCTGCAAGAAGGTTCATGTTATAGGTATTAGGCCCAATGTTTTGGCATATTTTTATATAATTCTGTAAAGCACTTCCATTTGCCTTTACCAGACATAAAGCCTATGTACACTCACTGTTAGGATTATCAAAAGCCAATATTAGAATAAGCATTTCTTTAAGATCAGATTGAGTTACTATCTTGTTGACTACATCTGCCAGCCTTGGTGGCTCAGGAGGCAGAGGCGAAGGCAATTCCTAAACCTCTTCAGAAATTAACTCCTTATGTCCTGGAGAATCCACAGGGATTGGAGAGGTAGACATGTCAACTATCAGAACTGGAATCTTGCGGCAAGTCCTCCTCACTCTGGAAAGGTCATATAGCCAGAGAAATTTGCTGATAAGCAGCCCACACATCAGCCGAGACAATTTCTCCATGTTGATGAGCTCGTCTAAGAGCCTTGCCCACATCCTGCCAAACTTTAGGATTTAATTGGTTTTGTTTTGAAGAAAAAAACCAATAACAGTGCCACTGTATCAAGCGTAATAGGTCCTGTATGACATGTTGTTTAATCCTCACCCCTGAACTAAGCAAAAGGGATTTTAAAATTCCCGCATACTCATCAATCTGTGATGGGGAATTACCCATGATCTCTGCTTCTCCCGACGGCTCTGCAAACCAACCGCACAGTACTTAAACCTCTGTTCGGTCAACCCAATTCCCAACTCACCTCGAGCCCCATGTTTTGGGCGCCAATATGTTGTTATCAGTGTGAGTGCTTCAACTACATCAGCTTGTCTGACTCTTCCTTTGTGCCTCACACTGATAACAACACAGCCATAGGGGAAATGAAGCCCCACACAGCTGCTGCATGGGTGGTATGGGTGTTCCTGTCTTTGTTATGAGATGCCAACCAAGGGACATTGAAACAGGAGAGAGAAATTCACCAGTTACATGAGCAACTGCAACACTTACATGTACAGCTGGAGGGCCAAGATGCATTGGTTGGTAGTAGTTCAGATAAGGAAGAAGAGATAAATCCCATCCAACAAGCTTGTTCAGTCATGATGCCAAAGGTGTAACATGATCAGGACATTGGGCAAGGGGGGCACCATGTGGTGCAGCAAACTGTGTACCATCCTTATACACAGGCAGAACTGATTGAATTGGGACAGCAATTTCAACAGAAACCAGGAGAGCCCATAGTTGCATGGCTGCTGTGTCTGTGGGATGTTGGCATGGATGGCATTGTGTGCTCTGGGACTGAGATAGAGAAGTTAGCATCACTTCCTTGCCATCCTCTGCTGTGCCAGCATCTCTTAAATTCATGGCAGCATTCTGGGGAAAATCTTGATCACACTTTGATGGAGTGGCTCCAAACAGCTGTTCATATGGTCTGAAATGATGCAGGAGAGTAGCCAGACTCAGTGAACCAATGGACTACATATGCTGACCTTGTACAAGTGGTCTGAGAGGTGGGCATGAGCAATGCTGTATTTGACCCTAATAACGAGGGACCTGATACTGAGAGGTTTGTGAGTCAAATGAGGGACTTGCTTGTGCAACATGCTACTGATTCCTCGTTTCGGTCCCTGATGGCCACCTTGACTCTGTATGTGGGACACCTGATACATAAGGTGACAGCTATAATGGCTAGTCTTGGTGAGGCTGAGAGCCAATGGACCAAAGTTCATCTGGTGGTGACAGGGAGAAGACATGTCCCATTTCATAAAATAGCTAAGCCTGCACGTTAGGACTATAAAAGAGGTCCTGTGAAAGTCACGTGGAATTAAATGTGGAATGATTTGGTAGCTGCCAGGGTAGACCAAGCTAATAGATGGAAAACACAATATGGTATTGTTAGACCTTTGGAGACAGTTAAAGCCTGCTCAGCAGTGAGGAGGAAAAGCCCAGAAACTGCAGCAGGTCAGGGAAACTGCACAACTCAGTGGCTACCTGCTAGAGGACCCCAGGTGCTCCATGATGCCAGTGTTTTCCTTTGTATAGGATGCAGGCTGAGGTGTCTGAGATGGGGACCATCAGAAAGACCAGAGGTCCTATGTGGAGCTGGCAATCCACTGTTCTCCACAGAATGTACAGTGTGTTTTGGTCCTTGTGGACATGGATGTAGAATTTACCTTTCTTTATGGCCAACTGGATAAATTCAAAGGCACATATGCCTATGTGGATGGTTATGGTTACACCAGACAAGGCACCTTGCGGGCTGTCCAGACAAAGATGATGTTGGGAATTGGACACTTGCCCCTACAAATGTACACTGTGTGCATCTCTACTATCCCAGTGTATATACTGGGTATAGATGTGTTAAGAAACTTGACCCTGCAAACCACTATCGGTGAATTCCATCTATAGGTATGGGCAGTGAAACCCGTGGTGTGGAGACATGCTAAACCTGTCCCATTGTGTTGCCTGAACCCCACAGGATAGTGATTATAAAACAGTACCATTTGCCAGGAAGGCATGAAGAAATATCAGCAACTATTAAAGAATTGGTCAAGGTACAAATTCTCCATGAGACCTGGAGCACATTTAATGCTCTGGTGTGGCCCGTCCATAAGCCCAATGGGATGTGGTATATGACTGTTGACTATCAAGAGCTCAACGAAGTGGTTCCTCCTTCACTTGCCACTGTGCCTTCTATTCTTGACATGATGGATACTTTCACTTTGACACTGGGACTACCGTTTTGTTTTGGACTTAGCAAATGCCTTTTTCTCCATTGCTATTGATGATGAAGTGCAGGATCAGTTCACGTTCATGTGGGAAGGCTGACAGTGGACTTTTATTGTATTGCCCAGGGGCTATGTTCATAGCCCCACCATTTGTCAAGGTTTAGTGGCTAAAGACCTAGAAAAGTGGTAACATGCCAATACTGTTCAGAGGTATCATTACATTGATGATGTAATGCTAACTTCTGATTTTCTCTTGCAGATTTGGAAGCTGCTGTTCCCGTAGCTTTTAGGGTGGTGACCACCCACCTCAAAAATCAAGGATGGGCAATTAATCAGGACAAGTTGCAAGGGCCTGGGGTGTCTGTCAAATTCTTGGGTATTTTATAGTTGGATGAGACAAAATTCCTGAAGCAGTAATTCTAAGATTCAACCTTTCCCATGCCCCACAGCAATGAAACAGCTGCAGATATCTTTGGGTTTCCTAGGCTACTGGCAAGTGTTCATTCCCCAATTGCCACAAGTCCTAAAGCCTCTATACAAGTTAACAAGGAAAAGAGGTGGATGAGATTGGACTGATGAGGCCTAGCAGTCCTTTGTATAAGCTAAGAGAGCTGTTAAACAAACCCAAACTTTGTTAACATGGACCCAAGCCTCCCTTTTGAATTAGATGTGCACATTACAGAGGAAGGTTATGGTTGAGACTTACAGCAATGGACTGAGTGGTTGGACATCACCATTCCAGTCCCCTCAGGATTGGGGGAAGAGCTATGGACTAGAGTGGACTTAATGGTATTCTGTTGTAGACATATTGGGATTCAAGCAATGGAAGAAATTATAACAGTGAGGTGAAGCCAGTGGCCACTAGACGCTTTGGGGGCAGGGAGGGGAAGGGTAGTTCTAATACAGGGGCTTTTACAGGACTTGGGGATTGTCCTGAGTGATGTTGTGACATGGATATAGACCATTTTACATCAGTGTATACCATGCAGAACTGTGTGGGACACAGTGTGGTCTACAATGTGAACTGTGGTCTATGCTTAGTGTCAAAACCCCAGGATGTGTATATCCATTGCAGGTGATATGCCACACTAATGAAAGATGTTTATGTGAGATGTTGTGGGAGGTATGGGAGGTGGAGATCATGGGAATCTCTGTGATTTTTATGTAACATTTATGTAATCTAAGCATCTTTTAAAATATATATGAAAAAAATTAAAAGAAAAAAAACCAATAGGATTTTGGAGTCAGTTATGGAGACAAGCAGAAAAGTGCTATAGTCTCATATAGAGAAACAATTGGCAGCCATGTGCGCTGCCACACAGACTACTGAAACCATAATCCGGGAAGCCCTGGGAAAGATATTTACCACCTACCCTATAAAGGGATGGGTGCAGAATTGGATCACCCAGCCATGAAGTGGCATGGCCCAGATGGTGACACTGGCTAAGTGGGGGGCCTATTTGAAACAGAAATGCATGTTTTCTTCCCTTCCACTGAGTAAAAAGTTGCAACAAGTTTTACGTCCCTTAACATATTCTGGGACACTGGACCCTGAGACCCCCTTGCAGTCCCCACGAAAGAAGTTTCCCCATAGAAAGAGCTAGGGTAGGTACCATGACAGAACAGGCATGGTATACTGATGGGGTCAGCCAAAACAGGCAGCTCAATGGACTGCCATAGCAGTGTACCCTCTAACCAATACAATTTGGCATAAATTAGTATTTTGTCAAAGCAGCCAATAGGCTGAATTGAGAGCCATGTGGCTCATAGTGGGCCATGAAGTGGCCCCTGTAGTGATATGTAACAACAGTTGGGCAGTACTTGAAGGTCTCACCCTGTAGTTGTCAGAATGGAAGCACATGGATTGGTCAGTAGCCCATAGGCTTCTATAGGGCATTCCATGTGGGAAGACATATGGGGATGGGGGTTGTCTAAAGAAGTGAGGACAGTGTACCATGTAGCTGCTCACTACCCCTTTTGCATCCAGACAATGATGAAGCAGATCACATAACCAAGCTTATCTTGTGTATAAATAGTGCTCAGGATGCAGCTGTGTGGCTGCACTGGAAACTCCTACATGCTGGAGTCCCCACAATGATGAAGGCTTCACATCTTTGGGGTTTGGTGGTAGATGCAGAGGCCACTTGGACAGCATGGGATGCATGGCCCCAATGTTCCCTGTAAGATTGGAAGCCACTGCCCAGGGTTATGGGTCAAATTGAGTGAGCACATATCCCACTCATTAGATGACAGCAAGGTTTTTTTGTCCCTTACCCTTGAGTCAGCAGCACCAATATGCTATTATGGCCATTGACATGGCCACAGGTCTTCTTTATGTGTATTCTGCCCCCAAGCAACCTAAACTGTGACTATGCAAGCATTACAACAGTTGTGTGCTATGAATGGCTGGCCATTGACTATAGAAAGTGACAGAGGGTCCCATTTAAATGAACAAATAGTGCAGCAATGGACCCTCTGACAGGGTATACAATGGGTATATCATGTGCCCTACAATCCTTTAGCAGCTGGCATAATTAAGAGTTACAATAGCCTTCTTAAATCAAGCCTGTGGGCAACAGTCCAAGGACCTCTAGCCTTGCAGGAGTGATGTGATTGCCTTTGATTGGTAGTACTGATAAAGAAAGTGCTGGGGCCCTAACACCCCCTCAGGAGAAACCCACAGCTTTAGGAAAATAAGCTCCCATCATTCCCTTTCTCCCTTCCTCCCCTGTTCTCCCTGGAATCCACATCATTAGGAAGATAAGCACTCCCTGCCTGTCCCTTTCAACTGGAATTTACAACTCTAAACAGATAATGGCTCTTTTCCTCCTTAATAGCCCTCTGCTTTAGGAAGATAAGCTAACCTTGGTCTTTTTGCTTTTGTAACTCTGCCTGCCTACTTGCTTAGGAATTTGCTGCTTAGAGTTCCTTTATAAACTTATGAAAATCAAGACACTGCGTTCAGATTTTTGGAGAATTGACTCTCCTCTGGGCTCATGCATAATAAAACTTTGTTCTTCCGCCCCCCTCAGAGTGCCACTTGGGTTTTCATTCCATCTCCTGCAACATTTGGTTCCCTGACCGGGAAACCCAATTGAGCAGGCCCGTTGTGCCTCTGGCTTTGGGCTGATGGGTGCAGCTGATGGCAATCTCTGAGCAAATGAGGTGAACGTCACCCATCCTCTTGAGGGGACCTCCTTCTGAGGTGGTCTCCATAGGACATGTCCTCACACCCTGGCCTGACTCATTGGGAGGCAGACTGAATAGTGCCAGAAGATTCTGGAAAGGTAAGGCCCTGGGTACAAAGTCCTCAGTCAGGCCCATCTCTGGATGGAAGGGGAGAATGATCACCTCCTGAAATCTCGAGTACCAAGATTCCAGAGTAGGGCAATCCCTGTGGGAGGGACAGTGTAACATCTGAGCTATTGTGTGTGTGAGAGAAGATGACAGAGTCTGTGACTCCAGAGCTTATGCTACAGAGCCTGTGTGGGCCTTAATCTGTTTTCCATGGCTATGTCATAATGGCCAACTTGAACTCTGCCTGGGTGCCTTTGCCAAGATGAGCCAAAGTTCTTGTGAGACACATGGGCAGGTGGGCATCTGAGTAGCCTTGAAGGAGGTGAAACCTTTACTCATCTGTCTTGCACCACCAATGCAAGGTATGGGCTCATCACAGTCAAAACTTACCATCTTAAACTGCATGCTCAAGAATTTCAAGAAGGGTTTTTCCAGAGATTATGGCATCCAGATGAACCTGGGACTCTCTGAACCTTATGTGAAGTAGAGTGACCCACTTTTAACATTGACTTGCCTTCGGAAGGGACCCTGGACATAGCTGGTATCTGTACAGTGTGGCTGGTTGTCATAGGAACTCCTGGCCTCCCCGATCAGTTTCCCTACATTGACTCTTGGTTAGAGATAGCCCAGATTCTGCCCCCTTGGTTTCAATTGTACATTGGAAAAAAGGGACAGAGCAGGGTCTTGGTTGCACAGGGAACAGGGCTTTGGAAGCCAGTCATTCATCAAGTGTCCACAGAGGAGGACCCACCATCCCCACCCCCACCACCATATGCTCCAGCTGCTCTAGCCTCTCCTCCTAACTCGGGAGTGCAGGCAGATCTCCCAGAAACACCCCTATCTTTGGTCCCTCCGGGAACATTGACCCCCTCTGAGGAAAGCCCTGGAACCCCAATAGCAAGGAGGCTCTGGCAAGCACAACCTGTATTACAGATGCCCCTCTGTGAACACAGGGTCTGACCCAGATTGGCGAGGATGGGACCATCCAACCCAGGAGGCCTGTTATATATTACCAGCCCTCCAAAACTACAGAACTCTTCAATTGGAAGCACCACATGCCCTCCTACTCAGAAGAGCCCCAGGCCCTTATTAATCTCATAGAATCCATTTTCCAAACCCATCATCCTGCATGAGGTGATTGCCACCAACTCCTCCTGACTTTGTTTAACACAGAGAAGAGATGACAGATTCTTATGAAAGCCCAAAATGGCTGCAGGAGCAGGCCCCCACTGGTGTCTTAAACCCAGAAGACTGGGCATGGGAGGTGGCACCAGAGGCCCAACCAAACTGGGACTTCAATACTGATCAGGGACAGGCTGCTCTCCAGCAATACTGGAAGCGCTCCTTCGAGGGATTGGAGATGGGGCAAAATGACCCACAAACCTGAAAAAGACTACTTTAGCTACTCAAAAGCCTGACGGATCCCTGAGAGATTTCTATGAATGACTGTGAGGCCTTCAGAATCTACACCCCTTTTGACCCAGAAGCTCTGGAAAACCAGAGGATGGTGAATGCTGCCTTTGTTGTGCAGGCAGCAATGGACATTAAAAGAGAGCTCCAAAATTGAGAATGGTTTGTGGGGATGAACACCTCTCAACTCCTTGAAGTCACCAACAAAGTATTTATCAGTCGAGATGAAGCCACTGAACAAGAATCCAAGAAGCAAATAAAACATCAAACCTCCCTACTGGCACAGCCTTGGGAAATCCTGACCCGACCAGATGAGAAGGGCCACCTTGAAAAGGGGGAACAAGCACAAGAAGGGTGCCCCTGACCAGAGATCAATGTGCCTACTGCAAAGAAATTGGACACTGAAAAAATGAGTGCCCCCAAAAGCCTCAGGCACATAGAGGAAATATCCCTAAAGGAAAATACTGATCTGAACCCCAACACCATCTGATCAGGCTCGCAGGGCTCAACCCAGAATAGGGGCAACCAGGCTCACTGGAACATGGCCCCCACAAGCCCATGGTCAAACTACAAGTCAGGACTGCTGGAGAGGGTCCCAGACTCTCTTAAACAGTTAACACAGACTGGGTACAAAGTGTCTTGGAGAAAGGCCCAGATCTGTAAACAGCAGATCAAGTGCCTGGGGTTCAGCATCACACAAGGGCACCAGACACTCAGACCTGAATGAAAGAAAGTGACCTGCACCATTCCTACCCCCTCCACAAAAAGAAAGCTTCATGAGTTCCTTGGGGCTGCAGGTTTCTGCCGCATCTGGATTCCCAGGTTTGCAGCCTTTAAAAGTTCTGACGGATCCAGAAAAAGAGCCCCTTGCCTGGGGAGAAGCTCAACAGGGGGCATTTCAAACATCAAAAGACAACTTGGCCGAGCCCCTACCATGGGGCACCCAGATGTAACTCAAAATTTTAACCTGTTCATGCATGAAAAGAACAAAGTAACATTGGGGGTTCTCCCACAAACAGTCAGCCCCTGACAAACACCCATTGCTTCTCCAAGCAACTGGACCCTATGGCTGCATGGTAGTTGCCCTGGCTGAAAGCCCTGGCAGCAACCATAACCCTCATCAAAGAAGCCAACAAATTAACACTCAGACAGGCTATTATGTTATGGTGTCCCACGCAGTCACTGCTCTAATGAACTCACATGGGCATCAGTGGATATTGAATCCCCAGCTCGCACATTACCAAGGTTTACTGTGTGAAAGCCCCAGAGTGACAATAGAAACAGTGTGCAGTCTAAACCCTACCATTTTTTTACTGGAAGAGGAAGGAGTTCTTGAGCATGATTGTGTTGAAGTGACTGAGGAAGTTTATGCCAGTTTCCCCAACCTCCAAAACAAACCAATCACTTTCTCAGATCAAACACTATTTACAGATGGAAGCAGTCTAGTTAAAAATGGGGAAAAGCTTGCTGGATATGCAGTCACCACTAACGAACAGGTGTTGGAAGCGGCATCTCTATTGCGGGCATTGTCAGCACAACGAGCAGAACTCTGGGCACTGGTCCGAGCCCTGCAGCTAGCCACCGGGCAAGCAGTAAACATTTACACTGACTCTAGGTATGCATTTGCTAACATTCATATTCACAAGGCAATTTATAAACAAAGAGGTCGCCTAAACACTGGGGGAAAGGAAATAAAAAACAAGAAATCCTCCAATTGTTAGAAGCAATCTGGAAACCACACAAAGTCTCCATCATCCACTGCTGGAGACATCAGAAAGAATGGACATGGTTGCTCAAAGAAACAGGCTAGCTGACAAAGCAGCTTGGCAAGTGGCTGAAGGAACCCATGGAATATGAGTCCCAGAATTGGCACTGCAGCTGTCCCTTTTAGGACAAGAAACTAATCAACTAAGCTACACCTGAGAAGAACAGGAATGGGCTAAGAGAGAAGGGAGAACCTGAAACCCCAAAGGAACTTGGCTGTTCACGGATGATCAGATTTTTGTTCCAAAAGGAGCCACTCATGCCCTTGTCCAGCGATTCGACCAACTCACCCATCTAAGGAAAACTGATCTAGAAGTCTTGCTTGGGAGATACTACTACATAGCCAAACTCCCTGTGCTTATATGTTCTGTTTGCCTTGGTATTTGGAAGTGGACTTGCTGCTGTGGCCCCTGCAGACTGGACTATTGTGAATAGACCCCTAATTGCAATTTCTTACTGGTGTATAATAGGGTGCTTCTGTGCCTTGACTTGCTTGTCCTTTCCTTCCTTGCCCCCTCCCTAGGAGACAATACCCACCCCAAAATCTATGGCAGCTGCAAGTTAGTCAAAGCTGGGGCAAACAATCTTTGCTGAACACTTCAGTCCTGTTCTCAGCAGGTGCAACTTCAGCCTCAATAATATTTGACACTTGCAGGGCAATCCAAAGTCATGCTCTTTACACCTTGTTAGTTGTCCCATACCTGCACGCCCCCATACTTGCCCCCAGGAGAGGGTGTAGGGGTTGTAACTATGACAGTTTTGACAAATACCTCAGCTGAGACCCCAAAAAGTGTGGAGGATTCTGCCACTCTTGAAGCTTGCTGGTAGGTGCCACCACTCTCTGGAAGGAGGTCCCTCCAAATTCTCCATATCTCCTACAGAAAATCCCCAGCCCAGCAGT
This sequence comes from Tolypeutes matacus, assembly GCA_026826555.1. Classification (NCBI taxonomy): domain Eukaryota; kingdom Metazoa; phylum Chordata; class Mammalia; order Cingulata; family Chlamyphoridae; genus Tolypeutes; species Tolypeutes matacus. Next base: position 3,811 of record JAKSZT010050783.1, on the reverse strand, counting down.
GTGTGGCATAGAAACCTGTGACCCCATAAAACTCACCTTATTAACCATAACCACTGGATCAGAAAATACCTTTTTAAAGGCCCAAACAGGACTAAAATAAGGAATCGGAATATATGACTCATCAGGGCTGGACCCAGGGGACTTCCAGAGAAAGGTCTTATGTATCTTCAAGTCTATGAAGATTAGGAGAGGTGAGAAAGCTGATGAAGTAAGGCTTGCACTTAGAAGAAGTTTGCTCATGATGTGTAAGGAAAGAAGCCATCTCCATAACATAAAAAAAGCAGGGTGAAACAGCAGGCACTGATTTAGAATCTGTGGCAACTAATCCAGAGGATCTTACTAAAATAATTGATCGAGGCAGTTAAACTAAACAACACATTTTCAATGTAGACAAAACATCCTTACATCGGAAGAAGAGGACTTCTATGACTTTATTAGCTAGAAAAGAGTAGTCAATGTCTGGATTCATATCTTCAAAGGACAGACTGTCTCCATTGTTAGAAGCTAATGCATCTGGTGACTTTAAGTTGAAGCCAATGCTCATTTAACATTCCAAAATTTCTAGGACCATTAAGAATTATGCTAAATATACTCTGCCTGTGCTCTGTAAATGGAACAACAAAAACTGGATGACAATATATTTGTTTACAATATGATTTAATAAATAATTTAAACCCACTCTTGAGATCTACTGCTCAGGAAAGAAAAAGGAAAAAAGAAAACCCATAACAATCACCCCTTTCAAAATATCACTCCTCATTGACAATGCACCTGTTCACCCAAGAGCTCTGATGGAGATGTACAATAAGATGAAGGCTGTTTTCATGCCTTCTAACAAAATATCCTTTCTATAGCCCATGGATCATAGACTGGGTAACAAACATAAAGAATTGCAAAACTCAGGCCCAATTTAAGAAGAGTCTGTAAGGAAATCCAATGAAAACAGAGGGGACAAAACAAGGATACCGGAAGATACCAGAACACTCAGTTTCTTCTAAATGATACATTATGCTTTCCTTTCAACAATAAATCACAGAGGAAACTAAAAGTCAAAACACAGTCTAAAGATCAGGGTAAGATTTAGAACACGCAGATATGATAAAGATGACATTGGGTAAACTCTGATGTTGCTCAAATCTGTGTCCAAACCTCAACTTCTCTGAACTTCCTTGGGATAATTCCAAGATTTCTGCAGGACATGCCAAAGCATTTCAAGTGAAATGAACTTCACTTATTTACAGCAGTAATTCTTTCTCTTTTTCATATTGTGTTAGCTTTTCTCCCTTCCTTGTCTCATATTGTCCATTCCCTCACTAATGCTTCCAGGAATCATTTAACAATTAAACATCAAATGCCCATGCCCTTGTCAAAGGATCTGCTCAAGAGGGGATTAAACTCTGACCATCTCCATCTCTTGTATGCAGTTGGTAAAAGGAGAGCACAGATATCCATGGTACAAATGAATCTCTGTAGATGCTATTAATAGGAGACAATGATAATGCTAATATCACATTACTGAATAACTGGAAGCTTTCATTAAAAATGGTCATTCTTGAAACATAAACTCTTACTCAGAATTAAAAACACTGACCTAAGCATCCCAAAGTTTGTTAAGACCACATTCTAGATGAAGCTCTCAAAGAGTGCTTAAGAATTTTCATTGTTTGTTTTCCAGTATTAATATAGAAATCATAAAAATAGAAACAAATCCCTTGCTTTCCTCAAAGAGAATAACAATGTTGCTAAAAATACCAAGTTACTACAGAAAATATCTTTATGAAATGAGAATATGAATATGTATAGTATAATGTGCTGAGTCTAGCACTGGTACTATTGTCACTTCAATAATTTAAATTATTGAAGCCATGAATCAAGTTTAGCTCATAGTGCTAACCTGAAATGGGGCCATCTCCTCACCTCAAATGGGGAATGTGTGATTGCTCTCCCATGTGGTTGCTAACCTCACTGAAATCAGAGTAATTTATGAGTGCCTCTACCCTTTGAGATACAACCTTGGTAGCTTGAATACAATTTATTATTATTCCCAAAACATCTGGGTCCAGGAAATGATGCCATTGGGCCTTCATTAACTATCAGGGTACCTTTGATTTCCCTATGGAGAAGCATTCTTTTATATGCAATTTGCCTGCTTTCCTGTGTTATTTGGTTTAACCCCTTCTCAAACACATTGACTTAAATGTATTATTTGTTGGATACACACTTTAATCTCCCCAAAATTATTTCAATATTCAACGTTTTATACAGTGGCTTCCTCCAAGTTTTGTCTGAAGTGAAGGTAGATTTTTAATATGCCCTAAAGTATCTTTAAAAGATTCAGAAAGAATAGAAATTATGAATATATGTGTTACCCTTTTTTTATTTCTTTCTTTTATTCTCACAACTAAATTTAATTTATCCTGCCTTAATATCTTATCCCATAATCATCATCAGTCTTCAATCACAATTCTACTTCAATACTTCTACTTCCTAAGGATACCTTCTAAGAAGGTTAATATATGTCCTTAAAAAGGCATACATCTTCATAAAGTAAATTTCATATATGTTTAAGTGAGCATGCATATGTTGTTAAATACCTCATTTTGATTTTTAAAGTCTTCATTCAGGGAAGCGGCTGTGGCTCAATCAGTAGGGCTCCCGTTTACCATATGGGAGGCCCCAGGTTCGGTTCCCGGGGCCTCCTGGTGAAGGCAAGCCCGCCTGCACGGCGTGGTTAGTTGACCCAGTGAGCACAAGCAGCAAGGGGGGGATAAATGAATAAATAAATAAAATCTTTAAATAAATAAATAAAATAAAGTCTTCATTCAATTAGAGATATGAGAACTATTATTTTTACTACATATACACCAATTTATACTGCCTTCTCTTATCCACTAATATTATAGTAACATTATTATAATTACTATAATCCGTATCTCCTGCCACTTAATAAATGTATTTTCTTTAGTAAGAAACATCTGGTTAGTTGCTAACACCACAATTAACTAAGCAGATGTTTAGTAAGAAAAATCTGGTTAGTTGCTGTCACCACAATTAACAACTTTGTGCATGTCCCTATGCTGATCTATGATTGAGCATCTCTGTGAAAATATATCTAGGAGTGGATTCACAATTCCAGACAAATACACAAATTTAAATTCTAATGGATACTTTTAAGATTACTTTTATCAATATACTTTCCACTATCAATGTACAAGGATTTTAGACTCCTGACATCTTACTTACTTATGACTTTATGCTGCTTATACATATGATAAGGATTGAGAAAGATAATTTAATCAGATTTAATATGATAGAGTATGATTGTTATTTGCCCTCATATATTACTATATTTTAAATTCTCAAATAGTGGTCTGAATTTTAAATGAAATTAAGCACAATCCATGTCAACAGATATATTGAAGATTTTATCAGAGGAAAATAATTACAAAATGTATATATATCTTTAATATTTCAGTATTTTTAGTAGTGATTAGATGGACAGTTTAGGGTAATGCTGATAAAGTGTTTTGTTCAAGTCACACAAAACTGACATGCACTGTATAGGAGAGGCAGGCTGTCTGATCGCCAAATCCTTTGGCTCTGTCTCCTGGACACATGGCTAGACTATTTCTTATTCTCCCCTGCAGTCAGGTATGGCAAAGTGGCTGAGACCTAACCTAACTCATGTGTTGTATCCAATCTTTAAACTCACTGTAAGCCATTCATTCTATCATTGTGTGTTTGTCTTGAATGGCTTTCTACAGTTGCTTCTTGGTTTAGAATTTGTATTTTTCAATTTATGAACAATAAA
>JAKSZT010050772.1:0-21437 GCA_026826555.1 Tolypeutes matacus | reverse complement strand
ATACTTGGGGAAAATATAATTAATATAACATAGAGAATATAGCTAATTGTAATATTTTTACAACAATGGTAAAGAAGTTACTATATCAATGCTGATGGTCAATAATGGGGGATAAAGGAAGTTTAGGATTTTTCCTTTGAAATAATGAAAATCTTCTGTAATGGACTGAGATGACAACAAAACAAGTCTGTGATGAAACTGAGAGATGCTGAGGGTACAATTTAGATGGATGTATAATGCAGGGGACTTTATAACACAGTGAACCACATGGGGAATGATGATCTATGGTTAGCAGTACAAATATGAAAACATTCTCAGGTGAATTATAACTAATACACAATATTTGCACATGGTGTTGTTAATAGGATGGTTGTGCAGAAAATGCACCAAAAATAAACTATGTACTATAGGTAGCAATAATATTATGATGATGTTCTTTCTCCATTTGTAATAAATGTGTCACAACAATGTAAGGTGTTGATGGTGGGGGGGGGGATGCATGGGAATCATGTAAGGTAAGCATGATTGTTTTGTTAACTCACAGGTTTTTAAAAAGTTTAAAAGGCATTTATTCGGGTTTACTGTGCATTTAGCAATGGGTTAAAATAAAAATAAATACAACAAAAAATATATATAATTTGCCAGATGGTGACAATTGCTAAATGCTAGTGAGAGGAATTAAAAAGTAGAGGATGAATTGTTCAGTATTAACTGTGTTTCTGACAATCCATCAGAAAAAGGTAACATTTGAAAAGAGGTTTCAAGGGTAATATGACAGAGCCATGAGGATATCCATGGAACTGTGTGGACAACAGAGGAAAAGCCAGGAAAACAGTTCTAAGAAAGGTCTTGCTTCACTTATTCAAAGCCAAAAAGGAAGCTATTGTGGCTAAACAGATTAACAAGAAGGAGAGTGGTGAGAGATAGGGCCAAAAATTGCTAATAAAAATTCAGGACCCAAGGGAGCCCTTATCAACATTTTATACTTCTTGAACTTTATTAATTAAGGTTTATTGCATTCAGTGGATTAAAATGGATTGAATCCTTAGGTCCATATGAATGTTTGCATTCTGAACTCTGAATTATAGCAAATTTCTTTTGGAGTATTTGAGCCTTGGTGTATTTGTCAGCCAAAGGGGTGCTGATGCAAAATACCAGAAATCTTCTAACTTTCATAAAAGGTATTTATTTGGGGTAGAAACCTACAGTTATCAGGCCATAAAGCACAAGTTACTTTGCTTATGCTCACCAAAATCTGTTGCCATGTGTTGGAGCATGATGGCTGTCGACATCTGTCAAGGGTTCAGGCTTTCTGGGTTCCTCTTTTCCCTCCAGCATCAAAACTCCAACTAACTCTTCTGCTCTGTCATGTGGTTTTCTCTGTGAGTCCCTATCCACCAAGGGGGTAGGGGTTCAATGCCCTACTGACATGGTCCAATCAAAGCCTTAATCATGATTTAATCAAGTAAAAGTGAAACATCTAAATCCAATATAATCTAACATGCCCAAGGGGTCAGACCAGCTTACAAACATAGTCCAATATCTATTTTTGGAATTCATAAACAATATCAAACTGCCACACTAAGTCACCCTACTCTGAGTACAGCCACACCTCACCACATATACAACACATACAGACATGTGCACATAGCACAAAACACACAGATTCATTCATGCACAAAGGACACACAGCACACACAGAGGCACCAAAACACTCAGACACACATGCACACACAGCACACCACCACACCAGCACACCAAGACTTCCTAGGGGTATATTAATATATTAATATGCTTTTCTCACCCACAGACACACTGAGTAGTCCACAACTAAACACAATATAAAGAAAAAAATTGGCACCCAGAAATCCTAGTTGGGAAACGTCCCTTGGACACTAGGGACTTCCTTTGGATAAGAGCATTTTCTACCCTGTATAGAAACATATAAATCTGCTCAGTGAACAGAAAGAGAAGACTGAAATGGACTTGAGGGGAAGAGAGACATATGTTCAGGTCATCCTTGATAGACTGTGGTAAAGAAAAATTTCCTTGGTTCTGGGAGCACTCCAACACCAGGTATATCCACTCAGTGACCAGAAAAACTGAAAAAAGTACATGAACAATTTATCAAAAATAATGATATACTTTCACATTTTGAGATATTGCACAGATTGAACATCCCAGGAGTCAAATGAGCAAAGGCAATAAACCAACATTTCTCAAAAGTACATATAACAAGTACTACGATCGAGGGACATTTTTACATGAAGCAATAGAAGACACTTAAATGATATTAAACACAAAATGTTGGAATCATATAAACCTGGCTTTAAATCTTGGATCAACTATATATTTAAAAACTTTAATAGGAAGCAAATGATTCTAAATATTTATACCTTTAGATATGTAGTAGGGAATATGGTCTCCATTCACCTGAGAAGACTTATTCAATACTTATCAAAGCTAAGCATAGTTTCTTCCTGTGAACAGAAGAGTGGTTGTTCATAGTGAATAAATCAGGCTGATTTTTCTTCTACCTCTGATATTTCTTATTTTTGCTGTACCTCCATGTACCAAATACCATGGCCCTTTTTCATTTCCTTATTAACCAATTCTGCAACTACCTACTATGAAACACTTTGGCTGATATTCTCATAGATCGAGAGGTATTTCTATATTATAAAGGTGATTGTTAACCATCAAAATTAAATTCCCTGGTGGCTCACCAATAGGAAATGAAGCCCAATGTACATGGCTTCAAACATAAGCTCAGTTTTCCATGACTGACCTGCCAGTGTCAGCTCTCACTGAAGCTTGCCCTCATCCACACACCATACTTTTCATTTCAACATCTTTATAAACTTGCTTCTCTCTGCCTGGGGTCTTTTACACTGATCCACTTGGAATTTTTTCACTCCCTTTCCTTCCAGAACCTCAGTCCTTTCTTCAGGACCCCTCTGCAATTTGACTTTATTATTAAGAGCCCCACAGAAGATGACAGCTTCTTCTCTGCACTTTATTAAGAAGTGGAGACTGTGATTGTGTGCTATTTATATTTCATTCTACTTCCTTATTCTCTGCTAGGTAGTGAGTGCCTTGAGGGAGGCAGCCATATTCTACAAACTTCCATACACACCCAGAATTCTTTAGTTCATGCCAAGGATATTACAGTAACTGAATGAATATAGACCAGTAAATGATCAACATTAAAAATAAGAGAGTCTACATCCATTGCTACAACGTTACTCAGGACAACCTCTAACTCCCAAAGAAGCCCCTGTATTTCAACTGCTCATCTCCTCCCTACCCCAAAAGTGTCAAGTGGCCACTGGCTCCACCTCATTGTTATAATTTCTTCCATTGCTAGAATCACCATATGTGTGGGATGTGGTGGGAGGTGTGGGAGGTGGGCAACATGGGAATCCCAGTGGGTTCCGTGTAATATTTTGGGTAATCTAAGCACCTCTTAAAATATATGTATATATATATATATATATAAATAACATTTTTGTAAGCAAATACACATATATGCATATATATTTATATATCATTTTGCAAATGTTTGTTTGTATTGTGAGAATTTTGATTTTTACCCACAATAAAAATAAATTAAAAATTAAAAATAAATAAATAAATAAGAGAGTCCCTCACATATAGTGCAGAAACATACAAAATCATTTCATGAATAGATTTAGCCATAAAATAACTAAATCACTGACAACAAAGTTGATGAAAACAAGCAGTTTATGTCTGAAAGAATGTAACTAAAAAAACAAGAATAAAAAACTCAGATCAAAAAATACAAAGCAAAAATGAGAAAATATTTTTGCAAAAAAGAAAGTAAATGGTTAATAAGTAGGTCTATTTAGCTTCACCAATAAAGGAATAACCTGTATGCAAATTTTAAGTATATCACTTTCAAACCAATAAAAATTATTATTACTTTTCAGATGAATACCAAACCTGATAGTGTATATCTCATTAACTGCTGTAACAAGGAAAATGTACATCCATTGGACTTTAAGTGCAAAACTATTGTAAGAGACAAAGAAGGCCACTATATATTAATAAATGCTATAATCTATCAAGGAGAAAGAACAATCATAAATATTAATGCACCTAAGCAGGGCACCTCAAATTACATGAGGGAAAACTGGAAAAACTAACTGGAGAAATAGAAGTTTCAACAAAGCAGGGCATGTTAATGCACCATTATCACCATTAGACAGAACAACTTGATTAAGGAACAATAAAGAAACAGAAACTTTGAACAATACATTAGAGGATATTGAGCTCATAGACATATCAAAAACATTATACATAAATACCACAGGATATACATTCTTCTCCAGTGCACATGGATCATTCTCCAGGATAGGTCACATGCTAGGCCACAGAACAACTCTCAATGAATTCATAAAGATTGAAATCATACTAAGTAAATTCTCTGACCACAATAGAATGAAGCTGGAAATTAATAAGGGACAGAGAACAATATTAAGCACAAAAACTTGGAAGTTAAACAACACACACTTAGACAAGCAGTGGGTCAAGGAGAAAATTGCAAAAGAAGTCAGTAACTACCTTGAAACGAGTGAAAATGACAACACAACATAGCAAAACCCATGGGATGCTGTAAAAGCAGTGCTGAGAGGGAAATTCATAGCCATAAATGCCCATATTAAAAAAGAAGGCCTATAATCAAAGACCTAACTGCATACCTGAGGAATTAGTAAAGACAACAAACTAATCCCAAAGCAAATAGAATTAAGAAAATAAGAAAGTTAGAATAGAGCTAAATGAAATTGAAAATGAGAAATCACCAGAAAAAATTAAAAAAAACAAAAACAAAGGCTGGTTCTATGAGCAGATTAATAAAATTGACAAACCCTTAGCTAGACTAACAAAGAAAAAAAAGAAAGATGATGCAAATACATAAAATAAGAAATGAGGATGGGGATATCACAACTGACTGCAAAAAATGCTTTGAAAAATTGTATGCCAATATGATGGATGAATTACAGGAAATGGACAAATTCCTAGAAACACACAAGTAGTCTACATTCACAAAAGTAGATACTGATGAGGTCATCAGACTAATCACATGTAAAAAGACTGATTAGTCATCAAAAACCTCCCAACTAAGAAAACTCAGGACCAGATAGCTTCATAGGTGAATTCTACCAAACATTCTGGAAAGAATTAAAACCAATCCTGCTTAAACTCTTCCAAAAAACTAGAATTGAAAGGAACATTGCTTAACTCATTCTATGATGCCAGCATCACCCAAATATCAAAACCACACAAAGATGTTGCAAGAAAGAAAAACTATACGCCAATCATTCTAATGAACCTAGATTCTAGAATCCTCAAAAAGTGCTTGATAATCATATTCAACAATACATCAAATGAATTATTCACCATGATCAAGTGGGTTTCATCCCTGATATGCAAGGATGTTTCAATATAAGAAAATCAATCAATGTAATGAACCATATAAACAGATTGAAAAGAAAAAAATCACATGATTATACAGATGCAGAAAAAGCATTTGACAAAATACCAGCACCCTTCCCTGATTGAAAAAAAAAACAAACTTCAAAATATAGGACTAGAAGGAAACTCCCTCAACATGATAAATGTTACATATGAAAAACCCGCAGCTAATATATTCAATGGTGAAATGTTGAAAGCTTTCCCTCTAAGATCTGGAACAAGAATGCCCACTATCACTGCTCATATTTAACATTATTTTAGAAGTACTTGCTCTAGAACTTAGGCAAGAAAAAGATATAAAATCCATCCATATTAAAAAGTAAGAATTTAAAATTTCACTATTTGCAGATGACATGATCTTTTTATAGAACATCCTGAGAAATCTAAAACAAAGCTTCTAGAGCTTATAAATGTGTTCATTAAAGTGGCAGGTTATAAGATTAATATGCAATAATCAGAATCTTTTTTGTACACCAATAATGAGCAATCTGAAGAGGAAATCAAGAAAAAAAATTCCATTTACAATAGCAACTAAAAGAATCAAATACCTAGGAATACATTTATCTAAAAATGTAAAGGACTTGTATGCAGAAAATTACACAACATTGTTAAAGTAAATCAAAGAAGACCTAATTAAATGCAAGAATGTTCCCTGTTCAAGGATAAGTAGACTTAACCTCATTAAGATGTCAATCCTACCCAAACTCATTTATGGATTTAACACTATCCCCATGAAAATTATCACAGTATTTCTTCACCTAATTGGAAAAGATTACTATGAAATTTATTTGGAAATGCAAGGGGTCTGAATAGCAAAAGACATATTGAAAAAGAAAAATGAAATCGGAGGAATCACACTACCTGACTTTAAAACATACCACAAACTTACAGTCATCAAAAGAGCATGGTATTCGCACAAGGATAGAAATACTTACCAATGGAAGAGAAATGATAGTTCTGATATAAATCCTCACAGATATGGTCAACTGCTATTTGACAAGGCCACCAATCTCATTCAACTGAGAGAGAATGACAACTTCAACAAATGGTGCTTGAGAACAGGATATCCATATCCCAAAGAATGAGAGAGGATCATCAACTCCCACCTTATACAAAAAGTAAGTCATGATAGACCAAAGATCTAAATATAAGAACCAAGACCATAAGGATATTTGAAAATAATGTAGCAAAGCATCTACAAGATCTTGTAGTAGGAAATGGTTTGCTGCTTTTTACACCCAAAGAATGAGCAATGAGAGACAAAGAGATAAATTGGGTCTTCTCAAAATAAAAATCTTTTTCATCTGAAAGGATTTTTTCCAGAAAGTGAAAAACAGCCAACTCAATGTGAGAAAATATTTAGTAACCATCTATCTGATAGGGGTATAATACCCAGCAGATATAAAGAAATACCACTTCTCAAAAAGAAAAAGGAAAACAACCCATTTAAAAACTGAGCAAGTGATTTGAACAGATATTTCTCCAAAGAAGAAATAGAAATGACTGAAAAGCAAATGAAAAGATGCTCCACATCACTAGCCATCAGGGAAATGCAAATCAAAACTACAATGAAATATCATCTTAAGCCAATAGACTGGCAGCTTTAAAAAACAATGGACTACAAGTGTTGGAGAGGATGTGGAGAAAAGGGAACACTTTTCCACTGCTGGTGGGAATGTGGAATGTTGCAGCCATTGTGGAGGACAGTTTTGTGGTTCCTCAGGAAGCTAACTATAATAGGATCCAGCAAAAGCACTGCAGGGTATATACCCAGAAGAATAGAAAGCAAGGACACAAACAGAAATATGCACACCAAAGTTCATAGTGACATTATTCACTAATGCCAATAGTTGGAAAGAACCCAAATGTCCATCAACAGATGAATTGATAAGCATACATACAATGGAATATTACTCAGCTGTAAGAAGGAATGTAGTATTAACACACAGGATAACTTGGGTGAATCTTGAAGACCTTATGTTGAGTGAAGCAAGCCAGGAACTGAAGGACAAATTGCACATGACCTTACTGATATGAATTAAGCAAATTGAGCAGGCACACAGATCTAAAGTCTGGAAGATATTTTTTAAGGAGACAAAATGGGAGTAGAGGGTTGTACGCCAATGCCCATATGGGCAAAGTCTATGATAAGCTGGAAGCATATAGCTGTGCAATGGATGAGCATGACAGTGGTGCAGTGATGCTAATAGGATCAGTGCTGCTTGTCTGTGAAGAAGGTATATTGGTGCGGTTGAGTTAGACTATCCATTGAACTATGTGGAGAGTCAGAGAAGTAGCAGGTGAACTCTGGGGATCTGCAGGTCTGTGGTTAAAACTAAAATGTTGGAATGTTCTTTTGGCAAATATGGCAAAGGAGGGTTACTGGTGCAAGGTATTGGATGTGGGAGTGGGGGACCAAACAGGACAGAGCACACCAGGGCCAGGCTTCTATGGAATATGTTAGTGTTGATCTTGTCAGAGTGCATTGTAAGAGTGGGTGGAGACTCACACAAAAAATAAGAAAATATTAAAATCCCATCTTGGAGAATCCTGCAATGTTTTTAAATAGAGGAGCAAGTGTCTCTCAAGTAAATAGGCAGTGCCTAAGAAAAGAAATCAGAACAGTATCTTAAGCCCTCAAATTATTGCAAGTAACACTGAATATTATTCTTCAAAAAGTATAACTTAATAGCTATTAATGGTCCTGAGGGGAGGGGGAGGGTAGAATAGAATAGATGAAACATAGGACATTTCAGGGCATTATATAGTTCTGTATGAACTTGCAATAATGGATAAAGGCCATTTTAAATTTCATCAAAAATTATAAAAGTCCATGGTAAAAAATTGAAACTACAATATATATCATTGAACATGGTTATTAGCAATGCTTCAATATTTATACAATTGTAACAAATGTATCATCCACATGTAAAATGTCTTTAATATAGGAAAGGGGAAAAGTGGGAGGATGTTTGTATAGGGAATCCCCTATATTCTGTACATGACTTTTCTGTAACCTAAAGCTTCTTTTAAGATAAAATGAAAAAAAAAAAAAATGAAAGTGGGGGTATACACAGAAGACTATGTCATTGCAAATACAAGACAACAAGTTTTACACTGATGAAAGACACAGTATTAAAAAATAATACATTATTTCAAATTTTTAATTTTTTGTATTTTTTCTGTTATTTTTAAAACTATCATTACTATTTCATCTTTTTATTAAATTTATTTAGTTATTTTGTTAGTTTCATTTTTGAAGTTTTGGATGAAAGAAGGGTCACAACTGGGGCAGTAGTTTATCATTTTTTTTGGTGTCTGTGATGGGGAATGCATGGGAGGAGTTTCAGCTGGGGTATACCACTAAGGCATGTGAATGTGTTCAAAGTGTTGATGGGACATTGTCATGGTGGGTGGAGATCCACACAATAACTGAAAGAATATCAAATTCCCATCCTCGGGAGGTCTCCCACATTCTCTAATGGGACAACAAGAATCTCCCGAGTTCAGAGCAAGTGATTAGTGAAGGAGGATGGACTATTGCAATGGGCCCTTGATTTTGATGACAGTATTTATGAAGCTATTCTTTCTAAATTGAAACTTAGCCTAGTATTATATGTTGCCTAAGAGTTACCTCCTGAAAACCTCCTGGTTGTTCAAATGTGGCCTCTCTCTCAGCAAACACAGGATATAAATGTACTACCTTCCCCCCAGTGTGGGACATGACCTCCAGAGTATAAGCCTTCCTGGCACCAAAGGATTATTACCAAACACAAACAACAATGTACATGGAAAATGAGATTGACCAAAAGGGGGAAAGTGTAAACACAAATGAATTTTTATAGCTAAGAATTTTCAAAGTTAATCAGTAAGTCATTTCAGAGGTTATGTTTATGTATGCCTCAGCAGGATCTCATTGACTGCCACAGTATAAATTGCCTCAAATAGTGGGGCTGCTGAGAGATGTAGAGACATCTAGACACTATAGGCAGGACAGACAGCTCGGGAGTTCGGTGCCATTCCAGTGGGTTCTACTTTGGAATATCTGCTCCCTAATGTGAAAGAGTTGGACTCAGCTATAATATCCCTACACATGACACTTTTGTGCCTTCTATTTGAACCAATTGTTAGTATTAGAGTTGATAGGTATATGTCTAAGAGACTTAAATCTTTGAGGTACCCATGTGGCAGTTGGTTCCTGAAAATCAACAGAGTTGCAACACCTATTTTCCAGTTCATTGGACTCATCCAGGACAACTATCAAAGAGATGATGATGGACAATGTCCAACCCAAGGAACAGAGAGAGTCTGTAACTGCAAGCAAGATAGTTCCATCCATCAGCCCCATGAGATTTAAGCCCCCAATCAATTAGAGGCACAGTGGGAATCACTTTCCCAGATTCCTCAGGATTGGGGAATGAACGATAGACTAACGTAGATTTATGGTTATACTCCTACAGTATAATTGTTATTCTAGCAATGGAAGAACATTTTTCAATGATGTGGCGGCAGTGGCCACAGGTGGTTCTGAGGGGAGGGAGAGGGAAAAACAGGTGTAATATGGGGATATTTTCAGGACATTGGAATTGTCCTGAATGACACTGCAGTGATGGATACAGGGCACTATATATAGTGTCATAACTTATAAAATAGTGTGATATAGAGTGTAAACTATAATGTAATATGTAACCCATGTTTTGGGCAAGGCTGTAATATGTTTTCATCAATTGTAACACATATACCACACCGACAAAGGAAGTTCATGATGTGGTAAAGTGTGGGAGGTTTAGGGAGTAGACCATATGGGTATCCCCTATATTTTTTATGTAAAATTTATGTAATCTAAATTATTTTAAAAAATAAAAAAGTATTTAAAAAACCATCCTGATTGAGGTGGGTCACAACTTACCAGAAGTAATCTCATCAAAAGTTTCTACTTACAATGGCTCCACACTCACAGGAATGGATTAACTTTAAGAATATGCTTTTCTGGGGTACAAAGAGCTTCAAACCACCTAACAACCCATTTTATAGATGGGGAAACATAAGTGTGGGATGTTAAATGACTGTTCCAGTACCACAGTTGATTTTAGGTGCATCAGGATGCCCCTTACACCACGTCTTAACTAGTTCTTCTCCTGCAGAGGTCCTTTTCTTGATATCATTTCACAGCTTTCCTCTGCCCAAGCTGCTGGGCCTCCATTATAGCTTTGCAACCTTTAAGCCAGAAACTGAAGCTTGAATCACCCCCAGCAAGGTAAAATCTATATGTGCTTTACCCACTAAAAAAGTGTTCTTTCCACAGACTGACACATCATCCTTGGTTATGATTCTATGAACACACATGAAAGAATTGATTTTACAAATCATTGAATAATCTGAGGATTCATTACTTTGCTCTAGAAATGTTATGTGATGGGAAAATAAAAATCCCAGTCCATTGAATCAAGAAATTCACAAAATACTTGGTAAGAAATATTTACAAAATGAGTGATGAGGATGCTAATAGAGATAAGTAGAGAGTAATAATAAAGCATATTATATAAAGGGTTCAAAGAGGGCTTCCCAGAATGGGTTATTCTTAAGTGGTAAACAGAAGTTAGGTGATTGGGAGCACTTTCTTGGCAGAGTATAAATTGTGCAAAAGCACAGAGGTGAATGAAAGCATGGAGGACGCTGGAATCAGCCAATAATTTAAAGAAGTTGAGAAGGTAGGTTGGAGGGCAGAGTCACAGAAGGTGGAGTCCAAAAAGGAAGTGGTTTTATTTCTCATGGAAAAGCCAAAACAAGCTTTGGAACCCACCTGGGAAACCATGTAGCTGATTTTTATTCTGCTGGGCAGCTAATGCAAGGCCAGGCTTGCTCTCCCTTATACTGTAGTGACTTGTGCTGAATGGAAGCTGTCTCATGGATGTGATAGGGTTGCAGGCATCAAGAACCAACCCAAGGAGTGCAGTGACATAATGTGCCATGGTGGCTACCAAACCCAGAGCAGAACCCCAGCACCATAACCATTCCTTCCAGGAGGTATTAATGGAAAGGTATTTTAAAAAGCTAGTGCATATAGATCACCCAAATCCAACCACTCTCAGGTTTGCCAACACTCAACCTTACAAAGCTAGGTTAGGTGAATAACTTATTAAAACTTTACAATAAGCATCACACCAGCAACATCATTCCACAGAAATAAGTGGAGATGTTTGATTAAATTAGGAAAAAATAGAAACCAATCTGTCATTTTCAAGGAAGATTTGACAACTCAGTGAACTATGTCTTCAGAGTATTCTTCTATTTTGAGCATTTTCAATCTGCACAATAGCTGCCTTTAGGATCATGTACAGAACTACTGCTTAAGATTTAGGCTTGGGACTTCTGGTAAAATGACCTCAAAGTAGAGACTTAAATCTTTTGTCTCTTCATGTGCCAGTTGAGCCCTGGATCTCAGCAGAGTTGGCCAAACCTATTCTCCAGTTCATTGGCCTCACCCAGGTCAGCTAACAAGGAGAGGATGATGGACAACCACCATCACCGGAAACAGAGACTGTCTACAACTGCAAGCAAGACAGTTCCATCCATTTTCCCTATGTGATCTAAGCCCTTCTCACTTCAAAACAGAATGGACATCACAATCCCCAAATCCTCAATGTTAGGGAGTGAACAGTGGACTAAATTAGACTTATTATCATTCTACTATAGACTTATTTTTATTCTAGAAATGGAAGAAATTTTATAATTGTTATAAAAGCAGTGGCCTCCAGAGGTTCTGTGGGGAGGGAAATAGAAAAATCGGTGTAACAAGGGGACAATTTTGGGATACTGTAATTGTCTTCCATGACACTGCAATGAAGGATACAGGCTCATTATACATTTTGTCATTACCTATAAAGTTGTGTGATAGGGAGTGTAAACTATGATGTAAACTTTTGCCCATGGTTAGTAGCAATGCTTCAATATGTGTTCATCAATTGTAATAAATGTGCCAAACTAATGACAAAGAATAGAATAATTCAGTCATGTCTCATGGATGTGAGTGACAGCATCCACAAATGTGAAAACGTGTGTCATGGGTGTCCCAGAAAGAGAAGAGATGAGAAAAGGGGCATAAAATATATTTGAGGAAATAATAGCTGAAAATTTCCCAACAATTATGAAAGACATAAATATACATGACCAAGAAGTACAATGCACTACAAACAGAATACATCCTAATAGTCCTACTCTGAGACATATAAATGCCAAAGATAAAGAGAAAATTATGAAGGCAGCAAGAGAAAAGTGATTCATCATATACAAGGGAACTGCTGTAAGACTCTGTAAGATTATGTCCTGATTTCTCAGCAGAGAACATGGAGGCAAGAAGGCAGAGGTATGATATATTTAAGGAACCAAAAGAGAAAAAAATGGTAGCCAAAAATTCCTTATCCAGCAAAACAGTCCTTCAAAAATTAGAATATGAAGTATACAAAGATTAACAGAAACTGAGACCTTATCAAAAAGAGATCAGCCCTACAAGAAATAATAAAGGGAATGCTACATTTTGAAATGATAAGACAGGAGAGAGGCTCTTGGAGGAGTGTGTAGAAATGAAGACTATTGGTAAGTGTTACAAAAAGTGTAAAAAGAGAGACATAAGAGATAAGACATAGAGGAGATAGAGCAAGATGGCATCAGGTTAAATGAGCTCTCACCATCTCTCTCAAAAAATGTGGCTGAGAAGGGGCAAAATCTGGCTTGAGTGAGCTGTTTTGGGAACACACAGAATAAGAGGCTTCAGGGTATAGATCTGGAGGGAACTGGACAAAGAGATAAAAAGCCCAAGAGAAAACTGTGAGTTTCTCACCCCAATGGCTCGAAAGAGTGGGCAGCTAAGCCCCACCCTCAATGCAAAAAGCTGCTGCAAAACCCCTGACTCCCACCAGCCACTGAGAAAGAGGGAGCATTCCCTGGGAGTAAGAGGGTTCTGGTGAAGGGGTTTCCTTTCCATGGGTTTGGTTACCTGGTCCCCCTTTGAACTTAAGGGAGCATACCAGCTGGAAAGAGGTGAGTTTGGGAAGAGGGGAGAGGTAAATCTGCTAAGGCAAGCTGCTTTACCTACCCAACCTGGGAGACACAGATTTGGGCTGGGAGAGGGCAGAGTCAGGCAGTTGACTACTCCAGGGCTGAAAACTATCAAATTCTTATATGTCTCTTGATATTTTCTATTCTTCTTGAGTCACTTTGAGGTATCTGTGGGTTTCAAAATTCCAACTGCCTTAAGGGACGTGAGCAGTAGTAAGTGCTTAATAACCCTACCAAGAACCAATTTAGGGTCCCCTGGGAGGAGGGGGAGGCCTGTAAGAGGGTTGAGAGTCATTTCTCTGTGGTGAGTTCAGATTTCAGGGTCTTATTTGAATTTCAGAACCTGAACAGGAGAAGCAAGGAGGGATCTGATCACACAGCCTAGAGAGTCCTGCTGCCCTGGGAGAGAAAGCAATAAGAATAGAATGACAGCTTCCTAATAAGCATGAGTTATTCAAATGCAAAGAGTTAAATCTGCCCTAGGGAAAGTGACTGGATAGCTCTCTTGCTAACTGGCCCAACGAGAAAGTTTAGCTCAGTGGAGGAGTCCCTGCTTTGAATATTTGAAGTCTCTGGTTTGATACCCAGCTTTCTTAGAGTAGTGATCCACTGGGTTATGAAACACCTAGCTGATACTTTAGGACAGGGAACACATAGACATCATTTTTGTATTAGCTTTTCTTGGGTTTCTTATTTTTCTTAAAAAGGTTCCCTTTTAAAATTTAACTGTTTACTTGCTAAAATCCAGTTCAAAACTTACAGAGGGCAGGATGAAGGGTAATTAATTGATTGGTGAACAGTAGCAGCTTGAGAAGCTCCTCAGGAGCCTAAGAGGAAGGCTGTCTTTCATAAGATTTATTTGATTGCTTGTTTGAGTGCTTGTTTTTGTTTTGTTTATTTTTTTCCATTTTTCTTCCCACCCAACATTCTTTTTTCATTTCTTTAATTTGGTGCTGCTGTCTTGTTTTTTATTTGCTGTGTTTCCCCCTCCTCTAATCTCTGTTTTCTTTCTTATTTTAAATTTTTATCTTTCATCATTTCTTTTCTCTTTCCCTCTTTTCTTATCACTCTGGCCTGTTAATCTAGATATTTTTCTCCATTCAATTTTTCATTTCAATTTGTATACCCCATTTTTTAAATTCTGATTCCATGCACTTCATACATGAGTTAATTATTCATTTTCCTAGGTTTCATATATTTCCTATTCTACTTTTATTAGTAGTAGTAGTATTATCCGTTTTCCCTTCTTATCCTTTCCCTTTATCCTGCCCTAATCATTTTATTTTCCCCAATGGAACATAGACAACAGCAATGAAATAGAATAAGAGGAACAAATGGTCAAAGAGAAAAGTTACCACACACACAAGACCTGCAACTAAATAAAACCTCAAATTAGAGAGAGAAACTAACCAAGTGAATAAACTCATCAAGATAAAGAAATTCGTAAACCCCAACAAAAAATTATAAGCCATACTAAGAAACAGGAAGACATGGCCTAACCCAATGAACAAGCTAAAAACCAGGAGGAGATGCAAAATGTGGAAAAACTAATCAGAGCTGTCCGAACAAATAATATGAACAAACTTAAAGAAGTAAAGGAAGAGATTAAGAATAGTAAGAAGACTCTGGGAGAACATAGTGAATATATTGTAAGCATACATAAAAAGATAACAGATATGATGGTGATTAAAGGCACAGTTCAAGAAATTAAAAAAAACAAAACAAAAAGCCACAGACTGGAAGCACATAACAGCAGATTTGAACAGGAAGAAGAGGGAATTAGTGACGTGGAAGACAGTACATTTGAAATCAAACAAATAGTAGAACACATAGATAAAAGATAGAAAAAATCCAGCACGGATTTATGGATCTGAATGATCATACAAAAAGTACAAACATACACATTATAGGCATCCCAGAGGGAGAAGAGGAGGGAAAGAAGACAGAAGGAGTGTTGGAAGAAATTATAGCTCAAAACTTTCCAACCCTGTTGAGGGAGAAGGATGTAAAAGTCCAGGAAGCACAACATACCCCAAACAGTTTAAATAACAACAGGTCTACCCCAAGGACAAATACTTGTCAAATTTTCCAATGCTGAAGACAAAGAGAGAACACTGAAAGTAGGAAGAGAAAAGATAACCAACACAAACATGGAAGCTCAATAAGATTAAGTGCTGATCTTTCATCTGAAGCCATGGAGGTAAGAAGGAAGTGGTATGGCATAGTTAAGGTGATGAACCAAAAAAAAAAAAAAAAAAAAATCCCACCCAATAATTCTCTACCCAGCCAAGGTCACGTTAAAAAATGATGGAGAATTTAAAACACTCACAGATAAACTGAAATTAAGAGAGTATTTCAATAAAAATTTGATTTTAAAGAAATACTAAAAGGAGTGCCACAGGTTGAAAGGAAAATACAGGGGGGAGAGAGATAGTTGGAGGAGAGTGTGAGAAAAAAATTAAAAAGAGACTAAAAACAACATATGTCATAAATTAACCCAAAGAAAATATAGCTAATGTAAGTAATTCCTTAAGAGTAATATCACTGAATGTTAATGGGATAAACTCACCAGTCAAGAGACACAGATTGGCAGAAAGGATAATGAAATATGACCCATCGAGGCACTGTCTACAATAAACCCACCTTAGACCCAGGGGTTCAAGGCGGCTGATAGTGAGTGGTGGGAAAACAATTTTAGAAGCCAACAACAACCAAAATAGGGCAGGAGTAGCTTACTAATATCGGACAAAATAGACCTAAAATGCAAAACTATTGTAAGAGAAAAAGGCAGACACTATATATTAATAAAATGGGTAATCTTTCTAGAAGAAAGAACAATCATAAACATTTATACACCTAACCAGGACATGTCAAAATACATGAGACAAAAGCTGGAAAGGCTAAGTGGAGAAATACATGCCTCTACAATTATAATGGGGGACTTTAACATGCCATTGTCACCATTAGACAGAACACAAAAGAGAATCAATAAAGAAACAAAGACTCTGAATGATACATTAGAGGATCTGGGCCTAAAGGACATATACAGAAAATGATACCTAAATACAGCAGGATATAATTTCTTCTTGAGTGCACAGGGATCATTCTCCAAGATAGTCCATGTGTGCTGGGCCACAGAACAACTCTTAATGAATTAAAAAAAGATTGAAATTATACAAAATAATTTCTCTGTCCACAATGGAATAAAGCTGGAAATCAGTAAGGTCTGAGAACCACAGTAGGCTTAAAGATATGGAAGTTAAACAACACTCTTAGACAAACAGCGGATTGAGGAAATTGCAAAAGAAATCAGTAACTACCTTGAAACTAATGAAAATGACAACACAACATATAAAATACTATGGGATGCAGCAAAAGCTGTAGCGAGAGGGAAATTCATAGCCATAGCACATACATGAAAAAAGGAGAGAGTTAAAATCAAAGACCTAAATGTACACCTAAAGGAATTAGAAAATGAACAACAAACTAACCCCAAAGGAATTTGAAAGAAGTAAATAACAAAAATAGAGCAGAACACAGTGAAATAGAAAATAAAAAAGAAGAAAAAATAAAACTAAAAGCTGGTTCTTCAAGAAGATAAAAAAAAATTGAGAAAACCTTAGCTAGACTAACAAAGAAAAAAGCAGAAAGAATAAAATACACAAAATAAGAAATGAGGAAAGGATATCTCCAATGACCCCCCCAAAATAGACACTAACATAAGAGGATACTTTGAAAAATTATATGCCAACAAAAATGGTAATTTAGAGGAAATGTACAAATTCCTAGAAACACACAAGCAGCCTACATTGGCGAAAGAAGAAACTGGTGAACTCAACAAACCAATCACAAGTATTGAGATTGAATTTCTCATCAAAACCCTTTCAACCAAGAGGACCCCAGCAGCAGATGGCTCACAGGGGAATTCTACCAAACATTCTGCAATGAACTGACACCAATCCTGCTTAAACTCTTCCAAAAAATAGAATTAGAGGGAACAATGTCTAACTTATTCTATGATGCCAAAATTATCATAATACTAAACCCAAAAATAAATGGCAGAAGAAAGGAAAATTACAGACCAACACTCTATTGAACCTAGATGCTAAAATCCTCAACCGAATGCTTGCTAATCATATTCAACAACACATCAAATGAATTAAACACCATGACCAAGTGGGTTTTACCCCTGGTATGCAAGGATGTTTCAACAAAAAAAATCAATCAATGTAATACACCACATAAACAGATCAAAAGAAAAAATCATATGATCATCTCTATAGACACAGAAAAAAAGCATTTGACAAAATACAGAACAATTTCCTGATAAAAATACTGTGAAGGATAGCAATAGAAGGAAACTTCCTCAACATGATAAAGGGTATATATGAAAAACCCACAGCTAACATAATATACAATTTTGAAATCCAAAAAGCTTTTCCTCTAAGTTTGGGAACACGAAAAGCATGCCTACTATCATCGTTTTTATTTAACATTGTGTTAAAAGTACTTGTTAGAGCACTTAGACAAGAAAAAGATTAAAAAGCCATTTAATTTGGAAGGGAGGAAGAAAAATTTTAACTATTTACAGACAACATGATCCTATACATAGAAAGCCCTGACAAATATAAAACAAAGCTTCTAGAGCATATAAATGAATTCAGTAAAGTCTCAGGTTATAAGATAAAAGCATAAAAATCACCAGCATATTTGTACACCAATAATGAGCAATCTGAGGAAGAAATCAAGGAAAAAAATACCATTTACAGTATCAAATAAAGGAATCAAATACCTAGGAATAAATTTAACTATAAGTCTGTGTAAATGACTTATACACACAAAACTTCATAATACTGTTACAGGAATTCAAAGTAGATTTAAATAAATGGAAGAATATTCCTTGTTTAATGGATGGGAAGAATAAACATCATTAAGAGATCTCTCTACAGTTTTAATGCAATTCCAATAAAAATCAACCCAGAATTTTTACCAGATTGGAAAAAATAACTATGAAATTTATTTGGAAAGGCAAGAGTCCTCAAACAGTCTAAGACATATTGAAAGAGAAAAATGAAATTGGAGGAATCACACTACCTGACTTGCAAACATACCACAATGCTACAATGGTCAAAATTACATGGTATTTGCACAAGGCTAAACATACCAAAGAGTAGAACTGAATTGAGAGTTCTGATATAGATCCTCACATATACAGTCATCTGATATTCGACAAGGCCACCAAGCCCACTCAACTGGGAATGGCCTCTCTAAAAAATGGTGCTTGGAGACCTGGATATCCATATCCAAAAGAATGAGAGAGGAACACCACCTCACACATTAATCAGAAATCAATTCAAAATGGATCAAAGATCAATATAAGAGCTGGTGCAGAGAGGAAAGATGGTGACAGTTTAAGTGGGCACTCACCATCTCTCTCACAAAAGACAGCTGATTGGACACAGGATCCTGCCCAAGTGAGCTGTTCTAGGAGCCAACAGAGCGAGAGCCTTTGGGACATCAATCTGGAGGGAGCTGGACAGGGAGATAGATTGCTCAAGATAAAACCATGGGTTTTTCCTGAGCTGGAAATTGCAGGCATGAATGGCTAAGCCCCATCATCAGGGCAAAGGGATAGGGTTAGCCCTGACTCCTGGCAGCAACCCAGTGAGAGGGAGCATTCTCTGAGAGTGGGATGGTTCTGGCATAGGGTGGAGAGGGGTGTCCTTCCTGTGGGTTTGGTTGCCTGCACCCCCTTAGAGCTTTAGGGAGCAAACCAGCTGGCTTGAGGTGGCACCAGACTGATGAGAGGCAATTCTGCTGAGGAGGCCTGATTTACCTAGCTGCCCTGGGATATGGAGGCTTGGCTTGGGAGAGGGAGGACTCAGCCAATGTTAAAGTTCTGTACTGCGGACTATCAGAATTTCAGCTTCCCTAAGGGAATCAGGCAGTGGGAAGTGTTTGATGTGTTTCCACAAGCCTATTTAGGGTATCCTGGGAGGAAAGGGTGGTCTAGAAGAGGCTTGTAATTAATTTTTGGGCTGTGAACTTGGTTGTCTGTACCTCCTTAGAGCTTTGGGGAGCACACCAACTGGCTGGAAGAGGCATCAGTCTGAGGGGAGAGGCAAATCTGCTGAGGAAGCCTGATTTACCTAGCCACACTGGGATATGGAGGCGTGGCTTGGGAGAGGGCAGACTCAGCCAATTTTATAGTTCTGCACTCAGGACTATCAGAATTTCAATTCCCCTAACGGAGTCAGGCAGTGGATAGTGCTTAATAAGTTTCCACAAGCCAATTTAGGGTCCCCTGGGAGGAGGGGTGGTCTAGAAGAGGCTTTTAAATCATGTCATTGAGGTGAACTCAGTCATCAGGGTCCCATTTGAATTTCAAAAAGGAACTCAACATGACCAAGAAAGGGGAGAGGGGATCTGCTTATACAGCCTGCTGAATCCTGTTGCCACAGGAGAGTAAAATCTTTGCAGGGGAAAGTGAATAAATAACTTTCTGAAGAGCTAACTGACTCAATTAGTATGTTAGCTCAGTGGAAGAATTTCTGTCTTGAATATATGAGATCCCTAATTTGATTTCTGGCTCCTCTAAGAGTTGTGATTCACCGGGGTATCTAACATCTAGCTGATAATGTAGGACAGGAAAAACATAGACATTATTGTTGTAGTAACTTCTTTTGTGTCCCTTATATCTCCAAAAAAAAAAAAAAAGTTACTTAAAAATTTTTTAACTTGGTCTATTCACTAAAATCCACCTTACAACCTGCATAGAAAAGTTTGCAGGGTAATTGATTGATGAACACAGGCAGACTGAGAGGTTCCACAAGGGCCCAAGGAGGAAAGCTGTTCTTCCTTAGCTTTGTTTTGACTGCTTGCTTGTGTGTTTTCTTGGTTTTTTGTTTTTTTGTTTGTTTGTTTCTTGTTTTTCTTCCCTCTGTCCTTTGCTATCCACCCCCCTTTTTTCTTAAATTACGTGCTGCTAGCTTGTTTCTTCTTTGTTGTGCTTCTCCTTCCATGAATACCATTTTCTGTGTATATTGATTTTGTCTACCAATGCTATCTCTTTTCCTTCCTTCATCTTTCTACCTTCTGCTTTCTTTCGTGGCTCTAACATTCTACAATTTTTCATTTGTCCTCAACTTTCCTGTTTTGATTTCTATCTTGTCTATTCTGTTTCCTTTTTTTATTATTAACTTTTTCCTCTCACCCCTTTCTTTACTCTTTCTCTCTCTCCTCATCATTCTGACCTTTAAAATCATTCTATATATTTTTCTCTATTTGGTTTCCCATTCCATTGTGGGTAGTCCACTTCCCCCTCCCCCATTACTCTACACTGTCTACATGAGTTAAATATTCATTTTACTAAGTCTTATATGGCCCCACTTTTAACTTTTATTATTATGACTATTATCCTTTTTCCTTTCTTACCTCTTTCGATTCCTCTGGCCCTAATGTTTTTCCTTGAAGGGAACATAGAAAAGAGCAATGAAATAGAACAAGAAGAACAAAGTGTCAGAGAAAACTTAACACACACACAGAACCACCAGCTAAATAAAACTCTAGAACAGAGAGAGAAGCTAATCAACTGAATAAACCCATCAAGATAATATGATGATCAGAGGGCAACAAAAAATTACAAACCATACTGAGAAACAGGAAGATATGGACCAGTCCAATGAAAATCTAAAAACCAGGAAGAGATGCAGAACATTGAACAACAAATCAAAGCTATCCAAACAAATATAAGGGACCAACTTAATGAAGTGAAGAAAGAGATTAAGGATATTAAGACGACACTGGGAGAACAAACTGAAGAAATTGTAAACATAGGTAAAAAGATAATGGATTTGATGGTGATGAATGGCACAATACAAGAA
>JAKSZT010050771.1:0-14146 GCA_026826555.1 Tolypeutes matacus | reverse complement strand
ACTCCACGAGTTTGCTCATTACATTCTGTTCATCATAACAAACTCATGCACTGTTTGGTATTTTGTGTCTGGCTCGATTCACTCAACATAATGTAGTTCAGATTCATCTCTGTTGTCATATGCTTCAGGTTTTCATTTCTTCTAACAGCTGAATTATAGTCCATCACATGTATATACAACATTTTTTCACCAGTCATCAGTTGATATACTCCTGAGTTGTTTCCATCTATTGGCAATTGTGATTAATGCTGCTGTGAGCATTGGTGTGCAGATGTCTGTTCATGTCTCTGCTTTCAGTTCTTCTGGGTTTACACCTACTAATGGTATCACTGGTTACATAGTACATTTATATCTAACTTCCTTAGGAATTTCCAAGCAGTCTTCTACAGTGGCTATAATATTCTACATTTCCAACAATAGAGAATAAGCATTCCTATCTCTCTATATCCTCTCCAAAACTTGTAGTTTTTTTGTTGTTGTTGTTGTTTTTTTTAATAGTGGCCATTCTATTAAGTGTGAAATGCTATCTCATTTTAGCTTTGATTTGCACTTCCCTAATAGCTTGTGGTATTGAACATTTTCTCATGATTTTTCACCATTAGTATTTCTTCATTAGAAAAATGTCTATTCAAATATTTTGCCCATTTTTTAATCATGTCCATTTGTCTTTGTATTGTTGCATTGTAGTACCTCTTTATATATCATGTGTAGGATGTGTGATTTCAAATAATTTTTCCAATTTAGTAGGCTACCCTTTTACCATATTCTCAACATCCTTTTATTTATTTATTTATTTATTTCAATTATTGTGGGTAAAATTCTAATTTTTCACAATACATACCAATATTTGTAAAATAATATATAAATATATATGCATATATGTGCATTTGCTTACATAAATGTTATATATATATATATATATTTTTTTTT
This sequence comes from Tolypeutes matacus, assembly GCA_026826555.1. NCBI lineage: Eukaryota > Metazoa > Chordata > Mammalia > Cingulata > Chlamyphoridae > Tolypeutes > Tolypeutes matacus. The sequence goes on along the minus strand of JAKSZT010050771.1, from coordinate 13,216 downwards.
TTTAAAAGGTGCTTAGATTACCTAAATATTACACGGAAATTACACAGAAATTACAGAGATTCCCATGTTCCCCAGCTCCCACACCTCCCACAACATCCCACACAAACATCCTTCATCAGTGTGGCACATCACCCGCAATGGATATACACATCCTGGGGTCTTGCCACTAAGCATAGACCACAGTTCACATCGTAGACCACAAACTCTCCCACACAGTTCTGCATGATATATGCTGATGTAAAATGGTCCACATCTGTCACCGCAACGCCACTCAAGACAAAACCCAATTCCTGAAAAAGCCCTTGTTTTTCAACTGCCCTTCCCCTCCCTGCCCCGAAAGCATCCAGTGGCCACCGGCTCCACCTCACTGTTATAATTTCTTCCATTCCTTGAATCACAATATGTCTACAACAGAATACCATTAAGTCCACTCTAGTCCACAGCTCTTCCCCCAATCCTGAGGGGACTGGGAAGGTGACGTCCACTCCACCTCCAAGTGAGAGAGGGCTTATATCCCATGGATATGGTGGGTGGGATTATCCTGCCTGCAGCTACAGGCCCACTCCATTCCCTGGGATGGCCAATACCCATTGTCGTCTCCTCGCCAGGTGACTTGGATGAGTCTGTTGAGCTGTAGGGTAGGAGTTGCAGCTCCACCAAGATTCCAGGTACAGCTGGAAAATAGGTAGGCCAGAGGCTCCAGTCTCTGGAAGTACACCTAAAAACTCCAGCATCACCTATAGGTTTGAATAGAAGGGACTCTTGGACCATGTGCAGGGAGGACTTATTTGAGCCCAACTCTGTCACTCTCAGGAGCACAGATTCCAAAGTAGAATCCAGTAATAAGGCATCAATCTCTGGGGCTACCCCCCCTTATATAGGACCTGGGTGTCTCCAGAGCCCTCAGGAGCCTCTCTGTGTGGGATGATATCCACTTTGGTGTTCTATGAGATCCTATTGAGGTGTGCATAAACATTACCTCTGGGATGACCTCCCAACTCTCTTTGAAACTCTTAGCCATATAAACTCATTTCTCTTCACTTTTCCCCCTTTATTCAAGGTCTTTTTCCAATCATGTTGACAGTTGGCATTTGGTATTAATCCCTCGTTGCCAGGGAGGCTCATCCCTGGGAGTCATGTCCCATGTTGGGGAAAAGGTAATGCATTAATATGCTCAGTTTGACTTAGAGAGAGACCACATTTGAACAAGAAGGAGCATCTCAGGTGGCAACCCTTAGGCACCCCATAACAGTAGGCTAAGTTTCAATGACAAGAGCAAAGACTTATAAGGCTAGTCATCAATAACAAGAACCCATCAGTGGGCCATCCTCTTTTGCCAAACACTGCCCCTGCACTCAGGGGACTGTTGCTGCTCTCTTGGAGCATTGGTTTAGGAGGGTACTCATTGACTGGCTCTCTGAGGACGGCTGATTGTGGACGGGGCCCTGCCCAAGGGTCTGTGCTCTGGGCACACAGAGCGAGAAGCTTGGGTCATCTAGAAGCAGGCAGATTGAGGGCATGGAGCGATCGGTGGAGATTCGTGAGTTTTGTGTCTGCCTGTGGTGGTTAACACAGATGGCTGAGCACCACATGCAGAGAAAATGGCTGGTTTCAGCCACGAATCCTGTGGTGCGGCTCCCTCTCCCAGTGTGGGGGAGCATACTCTGGGGGAGGAAGGGCTCTGAGAGAGGGTGGAAAGGGGTTTAACTTCTGGGGATTTGGCTGCCTGGACCCCATCATAGCTTTGGGGAGCAGATAAGTCAGCTTGAAACAGCTCCAGGATGAGGGGAGAGGTGAATCTGCTGAGGAATCCTGATTTACACCGCAGCCTGCTGACACAGAGGCTTGGCCCCAAAGGGGGCGGAATCAGCCAATTTTATTTCTCTGCACTGACATGCATCAGAGCTTCAGCTCTGCTGGGAAGGCCAGGAAGTGGTAAGGGCTTGATCAGTTTCCACGAGCCTATTTACAGTCCCCTCAGTGAAGGGGGTGATCTATCAGAGGACTTCTTTTGGGTCCCTTATATGGCCAAAAAAATAAATAAAAGAAGACAGTCACTTTAAAAAAATGAATTCCTCTTCTTAATTTAGTTTAATACTGAAAATCTGCCTCAAAACCTGCAGATAGAACCCTGAAGGAAATTGATATATGCAAGGAGGCTGAGAGGATCTGTAAGGACCCTAGAAGGAACACTTTCTCCTTGGCTTTGTTTGACTGCTTGCTGGTATGGTTGTTTGGTTTTTCTCTGTTTATTTGTTATCTCTTGCTTTTCTTTCCTCTTTCCTTCCCCCTTTCTGTTTTCCTTCATTATTTTTTTTTTAATTAGGTGCTGCTAGCTTACCTATTCTTTGCTGTGCTTCTTCTACAGTGATTTCCTATTCTCTATCTATATTGATATTGTATTCCAAGCTATCTCTTATCCTTCCTTCATCTCTCTGCCTTCTGCTTTCTGTGTGGTTCTTAGACAACATGCTTTTTCATTAGCCCACAACTTAAGGGTGTCAATTTCTATTCTACCTATTTTGTTTTGTTCTTTTTAAAATTAATATTAGCTTTTTCCTTTTAGCCCTCTCTTTACTCTTTCTCTCCATCATCATCATTCTAGCCTTCTAAATCAAAGTCCTTTCAGGTGCACATGTGTTTAATTTTGACAATTTTTTTCTTTTGTTGCTCATTTATTGGGTGTAAGATTTAAGAAACCACACCTACCACAAGACCTTGAAAATTTCCCCTACATTATCTTCTAGGAATTTTCTTTGCCTTTATGTTCAGATCATTGATCCATTTGGAGGTGACTCTTCCTGAAATAGAGGTTCACTTTCATTCTTTTGTTTAGGAATACCCAGTTCTCCCAGGGCCATTTGTTGAAGAGAAGGCTTTGTCCCAGTATAGAGGACTTGGTAGGTTTATCAAAATTTAGTTGACTGAAGATGTGAGGGCCTATGTATGAATGCTCAATTTGATTCCATTGGTATATATATCCATGTTTATGCCAATATTTTGCTGTTTTGATCACAGTAGCTTTGTAATACACTTCAATATCAGAAAGTGTGAGTCCTCTGACTTTGCTTTGCTTTTTTAGGATGTTCATGGCTATGTGGGTTCCCTGTCCCTTCCAAATAAATTTGCAAATTCACTTTTATATTATTGTTAAGTAAGCTGTCGGAGTTTTGATTGTGGTTGTGGTGAAACCATAAGTCAGGTTGCATAGAAGTGACATCTTCATGATATTTATCTTCTAATCAATGAACATAGACTATCCTTCCAATTGTTTAGGTCTTTTTTGACTTCTTTTCATGTTGCTTTTTATGATATGTAAATGAGGACTATTATTGTAGGAAACCCCAAGAGAAATTTCCAGAAAATTTTCTGCCTATCAAAATAATTGTTAAGCAGTAGCAGTTCATCTCTGGAAGAATCACTGGGGTTAGTGACATTATCAGTGTTTGAATAATCAGAGGTTTAATGTTTATGACAGCATGGCCTAATTTAAGTTGAAGGTACTCAAAAAAGGCACATATGGGAGATGGAATGTTGATGATTGCAAACTTAACCAGATATTAACTCCAGTTCAGTATGTGATCTCTTTCTGGAGTCATCACAAACCTTAGCAACAAGTATAAAAGTCTTTGATATGAAAAAAATTTTTTTCACCAAACAAATATAGCACAGGAATAATAGCTTTCATCTGTCAGAGAATGCAGTACACATTCATTCCTCCAACAACTATTACAATTTTATATGTACCAATTATCTGTAGTAAAACTTTTGGAGCTGAAAATTCAGGCAGGAGATTGTATCTTCAATATTGTAAGATGCAATGCAAGCTGAGATGTCAAAGATTTAAAAGAAACTACTGAAGAAAGAATTCTTAAAAGTAGGCATTTATCCAGATTTAGACCTTCCAGTGTCTGACTTCTATTAATCATGAGAAAATTTATAAACTTGAGACAAAAGATCCTTTTATAGAGAGAATGTTTCTCACCTGGAAAGCTTTTTTAAGGACTGCTTTATATCCCCGTTTCTTAGACTGTTGATAAAGAGTTTCATCATAGGATTGACCACTGTGTACATCACTGAGGCTATTGTATTAGCCCTTGTGTTTGGGGTAGCAGCAGAGCTAATATACACTCCCACACCTGTACCATAAAACAAGGTCACTAGTGAAGTTTGACACCCACAAGTAGAAAATGTTTTATATGTGCCTTCAACTGTTGAAATTCTTAAAATGGAAGAAACAATCTTAGAGTGAGAAATAAGGATCCCAGTGAGTGGAATAACACCCAGAAGTCCAGCTGCAAAATATATCACTAGGTCACTGAGGAAGATTTCAGAACAAGGAAGTTGAACAACCTGATTAAGTTCACAGAAAAAGTGGGGGATTTCCAACTCCATACAAAATGACAATCGCAAAATCATTAAGCCATGTAAAAAAGAGTGCAAAACACTCAATAACCAGGATGTCAGCAGCAGAAGGCCACAGAGCCAGGGATTCATGATGGCTGTTTAATGCAAGGGGTGACAGATGGCCATGAAGATGTCATAAGCCATCACAGTCAATAGGAAATTGTCTAATCCTGCAAAAAGCAGGATAAATTAGATCTGGCTGAGACAGTTTTCATAAGTTATGGTTTTGCTTTCTGTCTGGATGTTCAGTAGCATCTTTAGGACAGTGGTAAAGGGGAAGCAGACATCTGTAAAAGACAGATTGGAGGGGAAGAAGTACATGGGTGTGTGGAAGTTGGAGTCAGCAATGATAGCCAGGATAATGAGCAGGTTCTCAAAGAAGGTGACCACGTACATGGACAGCAACATCCCAAACAGGAAAGGCTGCACATCTGTATCTTTGGAGATTCCCAAGAGGATAAACTCTGAAAAACTTGTTTGGTTTTCTAGTTCCATGTAGATGAAATATCTAGCAAAGAGAACAAAGCAATGCAAATATAGCCAAAAGCAGCTATCACCAAATTAACATAAATGCTATGGATTGTAAATACATTAAATTATTTCTTATTATAATAGATAGATCTAGTGCCATTTATCTGATAATACCAGGGAAACCAAATTCTCCTGCATCTCTTTGATGCTGTTTCTGACTAGTCATCCTTGTCCATAATTGTAAAGATTTTCTCATGGCAATACTTTCCAATACAAATATTCTTAGAATTTATTTTATTCAACAAACATTTTGAATGGTCATTTTTTACCCTGTGATGAAATGTTGATGTAATGGATATTAGTGATTATAGCACAATATTCTGAATTTACTTAATATTACCAAATTGTACACTTGAAAGGAGATAAAATGGGAAATTCTGATTTGTATATAGGTTACTATAATAAGAAGTTTAATATAATTAACTAATTAATTAATTAGAGGTTTTTTTTTTAAGTTCTACTTTGTATTTCTCTGAACTGAATAAAATCAGGGATGACTGCATTAAATTGGACAGACAAAAATACATCAAAACAAATATGTGGTTTTCTTCTTTTTCTGGAAAGATAAATTCTTGAAATGAAAAACACCTATGTTTAAATGACATAATAGTAATTAACAGAAGAGGATTCTGAACATTTCAAAACTGATGGGTAAAAGCTGAAAAAGAAAGCAAAATGTGCTCAATAAATAGCTGTTGAATGAAGGAATGAATATATCATATGTTCAGAAAGAAAAAAAAGAACTCTCATCTTTTCTGCTAACTGAATGAGACAGTGTTAGAAATTGATTAAATTTGTTGAAATTTTGTCCTTTTTTTCAGTTTTTTCTCATTAAACAAATCAGGTTCTTCTCTTTTTTTATTAAAAGTTCATTTTCAAAACATATTATTGATGGATGCTCTGAAAAGATAAACAATCTATCCCTTTCCTCTAAAATTTTCAAACTTTCTTTTCCCTTTTTGGCTCTTTAGAATATGGATTTCAAATAATAATGTACAAGCACATATACACATAATTTTGGAAACCATTATACAGAATTCAAGGACTACCAAATGTCCTCTATGGATCTGTTGAGGATTCACAAACCCAGATTAAGCATTCCTACTCAAGGCATTTCAAATTGAATTTGCATTTTGGGATCACCTAGAGACATGTGAAAAGAACATTCAATCAGCTATTAGAACAAATAAAACATGCCCTTCTTCTCTGAACTAATTTATTTTTTAGTCTCAACAGCAATTTAAATTTTGAAAAAAATAAGTGTTTTCTTCCTTAATGTGGCCTCTGGGAAGACCAGAGCCAAATTGGCAGTCTATCTTTAAAAACTCAGTCAGGCTCTTGTTGTAGGTATTTTATATACTAACTTTATCTGTGACTTCATTGTAATTTATTATTTTCCCATTCCTCTTAATTCTTTATCTAGTTTTAATAATGTCTTATTATATCTCTGTATGTTTCCTCCTATCATTAGGGAGAGAGACTTTTAAAAATAAGTACATGATATAAAGAAAATCATCCTTAAACTTGGGATGCATATCTGTTTTAGCACATCTGACTGCAGGGTTTTTTTAAATTTGAATTCATTACCAACATTTAGAAATCCCAACAGTTCACGTAAAAATCCCAATTGTAGAGTTCCAGTCTTCCTGAGCCAGCATGCAAGCAGGCTCACAGTCCTCAGAAGCAGTTGTCATCTCTAGTCACAGTTCCCACTTATCCAATTTACTCATTTATTTATATTACCTGAGAAGTAAATAATGAGTTCAAAACCTTTGAATTCAATTAACCATTAGTAGAAACTCTTCAAAAAGGGATTAACTGTAGGATTTTGCAACCCCCCAAAATTATTTTTCTTATTCGTTCTTCGACAGGTTCAATTCATTCTGCACGCTTTCACCGAGCCTCTCTACCGGAGGCTCAGCAACATGCGATTCATGAGTAGAGCAGAAGTCTTCGTCCTGGCTGCAGCACGATGCTGTTACCTAGGGGTGTCAGGTACGACCGATGTTCGGTCTGGACCGCCCTAGCACAAAGCGTGTCGAATTGAATTGTGCAAAGTCAGATTCTGAACCCAAGGTGGGTCGATAATTACTGCAGAATATTTACTAAAGAATCTACGCTTGAGTCCCCTAAACTACACATTTGTCTTAGCAGCCCTCGGCCTCTTCACAGGTGAAAGTACGGGAAGGCAAAGCGATGCGTTGGATCTGTATTAAACTACCAGTAATAAAAAAAAAAAAAAAAAAAAAAAAAAAAATTCCAGTAATGCAGCTCTAGGCCAGGGCCCACTGGCTGAAGACGCTCTAGTTCCCGGAGCAACCGCCATGCCCCGCCCCCGTAACCCCGCCCCCGTAACCCCGCCCCTGTAACCCCGCCCCCGAGAGTTTTTCCTGTTAAAGACCATTAAGCCGCAAAGCATTGGGTTTACTTCACCCAATCCTTTCAAGTGGCAGAATTGCCTTCAAGAAGCTCATTCTTGGGCAAATTTACTATCCTTGAAGACCCAACAGTCATTAATAGCTCCTTTATCGAAGGTTCTGGATTATTTTTTTTACAAATGGCTGGTCACCTCCTTGGCAAACCGCTCTGCAAATGGAGAATGTCAGAGACTTTTTTCCCCTTTGTGCGGTGGGTCAGGTCGTGCGTGCATCTGCAAAGATCTCTAGAGCTTTCTTGGGACTGAATATTGTAATTGTAGACACGTGACGTTATGCATTTGCTGAAACTACCTGACCTTGACATTGCAAAGAGGGAACATTAATGTATGCAAAGATAAATTCATTTTCAATTATATTGGATATGAACAGAGTTTGTAAAATGAAGTCAGTGGACACCACATAAATACTGTACTCTAGTTGAGAAAGTTGTATCCCAGGAGGGTATGGGTTAAAATACTTTATATGTACACTGGTATTAAGTAATGAAGTAAATATGTGGCAGATGGGGGAATATGCTTCTCACTGTGGTTTGGGATGTTACAGATAAACAAGGGGAGGATGCTGAACTGTTCTGTGTTACTGGTTTAGAGTTGGACTCATCTGTATGAACTATGTAGGTGAATATAGATACATAAGGATTGCATGCAGAAATATTTAGAGGTATGTGTATATACATAGGATAGTGTACACCCATGTATTTCCTTACAAACTCCCTGGATAGGGCCCAGTGGCAAGGCACATGTAGTGCCCAGATTTTGGATTTAATGCCATTCTCAAGTATGAGTCTTCATGGAGAAATAGTTGACTGCAGGACTTTGGGCAAGAAATACACAAAAAGAGACTGGAACATCTTGTAGTAACAGAAACTAAGTAGGTGCTTAAATAAAATTTTATTAGCTCAAATAAAATCTCAAATGGGGTTAATATCAAATAAACACAGAGCTCCCATGGCAAAAACGGAAGAAACTGAACAACAAAATAAAATAATACTATATCATACCTAAAGTATAAAATAAATGTCATGAATCAATTGTGATATAAATAAATTATTGATAAAAAATAAGAGCTATATCTCCTATGTAGATGAATTCCAATAATTTATGCAGATATTTCTCTCTCAAGGCCATGGAGGAAAAATCCCACTCCTCAATGTGGGCTTCACATTGTGACTTCTTTCCAGTTCTTCTGGAAGTCAGAGAAATTAGGAACTTTATAATGGGGGAACCTCAAAATACTGTTGATCGAGGTCAACATCAACCATGATGTCACATTGATAAGATGTACCTTGGATATGATGTGATGAAAATGGCACTTTGTGTCTGGTGTCTTCCTCCACATCCCATAAACCCAGTCTAATTATGAGAAGAACATCAGACAAATTAATACTGGGAGACATTTTAATTATACCCAAATGGCATGCCTCAAAAGTATCCAGGTTACCCAAAATGAGAGTCTGAGAAGCTGTCACTGCCATGAAAGACCTAAGAATTTATGACAAATAAATGTAATGTGTTATTTGTTGATGGGTGACATTAAGAAATAAATTAGTGAAATGCAAAAGCCTAGAAACATCTAACTCCAAGATTCAGTCCAGACACAATGTCATGCCTTAACAAGAATATCACATTTCTGTAAGCCTCACATTCTTCCTCTATTAAATCAGAATGTGAAAAGTGATTTCATAGTGTATTTTAAAGAATTAAATAAAATAATGAATACAAATTTCTGATGTTGTGCCTAAAATGATAATGAATATTTTTATTCATTGTGGTTCAACTCCACACAGATTCACTCCCTACATATCCTTCTCACTTTCACTGTGGTGTTTCGAGACTTTATTTTCTCTGTAGTGTTCTGGCAACAGTAATAGTCACATCAACCCAGAGTGAGCTTTCCACAGGGAAAACCTTTTCAAGAACCTCACATTTTATAAACCCCACATTGACTCTCAATATTTTAAATGTAAATATCCATTTTATGTGCAAAATACAAAGGTCTCTGTTATCTGGCTCCTGCAAAATTTGCCAGACACATGTAACACTTTTCTAGTCCTGACCTTCATTGTTCATCAGATGTTAAGAACTAGTACCCAAATCTCACCAAACCTTATGGTTATATTGATCCCACAATTGTGTCCCTTTCATTTCTTCTTTTTTTTTTTTTTTACCGGGAAGTCCCGGGGATCGAACCCAGGTCCCTCCATATGGCAGACGGACGCCCAACCATTTGAGCCACATCCGCCGCCCCTTTCATTTCTTCTTGATGTGCCTTTATCCCCTTCTCTTACTGGAATTACTCTTATTCCTCCTTCTAGGCTCAATAAAATTACCAGCTTCCTTGTGAAGCCTGGACCAACTTTCACAAGATAAGTCCAAACTTTTGGATCCACTTCACAAGGATGTCAGTGCCACCAGAGGATATTGCAAGCACTCATTTCTGTTTCTCTTGGATGTGATCTCTTTGAGATAAGGAACAATGTCTTACTCCTTTCTTCATTATCAAAATAATATTTAGTGGCTAACATGAAGTATTTGATGACAAATATTTGTTGAATGACTAATTTTTTATAAAAAAATGAATGTGATTAAATAAATGCTTGCAACAATTGTAGACAAAGAAGCAGTGAGAAAAAAAAGAAGCTGCCAAGAAAGGGAAGTTCCATGATGAACGCTAATGCCAGAAGACACAGATTGTAGAATGAAGATAGTTTGCTGTATCTGTTATCTCCCTTCACAATCAGGCTTTTTAAGAAGGCAAAACTTTGTATTTTAAGCTCTCTTTATGTGCATAACCTGTTGATGCCCAAAATACATTCTCCCAGCACCTGTGAAGATTCTTTGACTTACCAGAAATTATCAAGGCAGGGCCTGAGTTAACTACTGCAGAATCTTACTTGGGTGAGGGATGAAGTTGGAAGCTCTGCTCTCAAGAAGAGAAGGGAAATGGAACCACTCATGAGGTCTCTAGTAGACACAGCTTATGACCAGAGATTAATATAGTAGACTTGAGAGAGTGTAGAGAGAGCATTTAGTTTCTGTGCCTTTAGGGAATTCACTCCCATAAATTGCATTAATGAAGTACTCTTTTGTCTCTTTACTCCCTGAGATATTTAGTTCTCTGGAGGAAAGAAAGAAAAATACAATGCAAACGTATTCATGTTTTGACCCTTGGGAGACATCTATTGAGCTCCATGATCATCTCTTATCCCAGTGGACTCCTTCCTCCCAGGAGGTCATCTCTCTTTAGATGTGTACTCTAATATTGCAAGGTTTCCCGAAATAATTTTCCTATCTCTTTCTGCAGAGCAATTCTGAGTACACTAAAATATCTTCTGTCTCTGATCTGTCTCCTCTGAAGTTGGTATTCATACATGGGTCTGCTGTCTCTCAAGAGGAGTTCCTCTTGTCTCACTGCTTCTCCTTTCTCTCCCATAGTTAGTAATATATGTTGAACTCATGCAAACATTTGCTTTCTCCATCTTCAACAAACATTTATTCAGCAATACTGTATGGTAAGCGTTCAACTATGTTCTGGAGATGAAGAAAATATAATTGTTTTGCTTCCTCTCAAAGTGTTCACTGCTTAAACAGGCCACGAGACATGAAAATAAATAAAGTTAACACCCTAAAATGTAGTGCAGTCCTGGTGAATTGTAATTCCATATGAATTAGGATTAGCTTTTCTATTTCTGCCAAAAACATTCCTGGGACATTGATAGGGATTAGGTTGAACCTATAGATCACTTTGGGTAGTAGTGGCATCTTAAGAATTTTAATTCTTCCTATCTATGTACAGGGTGTCTTCCCATTTACTTAGGTCTTCTCTAATTTCTTGCAGCTGTGTTTTGTAGTTTTCAGTATACAAGTCATTCACATTTTCATTTAAAATTATCCTGAGGTATTTTATTCTATTAGGTGCCATTGTAAAAGATTTTTTAAAAAATTTCCAGTTGGAAATTCTTTGATAATTTATAAAACAATCTGATTTTTGCATGTTAATCTCATAGCATGCATTTGACTGAATTCATTTATGAGCTCTAGAAGTTTTCTTGTGGAAGATTAGGTATTCTATATATAAAGCATCAGGCCATCCCCTAATTTTACTTCTTCCTTTCCTATTTGTAAACCTCTCATTAATAATAGGATGGTGTGTAGAAATCCCATCTTTCAGTGATGAGTGTACTGTAAAGACACAAATTCTTTAATAAATAAGAATAAACTAAATAAATAAAAGAAGAAGAGAAATATCCATAGTAGGTAGGATTTTAAAAGAATTCTAGGAGAGCATTTACAGTTTGTGTAATTTTAATGTCTGAAATTGTGTCAAGACACATTCACTGTGTTTTGCCATGTTATAAAAAAAAGCATCTATCTCAGTATGCTGGACGTTCTTTAGCATTTTATAATAACAAACATCAGATAGAAAACAAATCCATTTTGAAATGGAGCAGACTGAAGATGAGCACTTATCATATTATATCCTCAGGCATTGTCGTAGAGCCCCTGGAGGCCAGAATCCTCCATGGTTGAGAACCAGTGGCTGAAAGACTTACAACTGGAAACATCTTTAAAGTTCCCAATAATGTTCCAGCCCTTATTCAGTTCATAACTTTATCAAATACTTAAACTTTGAGCATCACCCATATCTGAAAATATAGAATTGGTATCATAATAGTACTGCTCTTACAGAATGGATTTTTTGTCTTACAATGAGAAAACCCTTAAAAAGGTGCTAAGTTCAGGGAATGTTTCAAAAAAAGATCAAATTTATTTCTTTGAATTAGTTAATATTTTCAAATAAAGGTTAAATGTTACCTCCTAGCTTGAATTACAGACAACACATTTGTAATTTATTGGAAAAATATGTAATTTCATCAAGGGATGTACTGCTTACGGTTTCTTTTCCAAGGAGCATAGATTCTCAGTTTGTTGAAAAAGAGAAAATAATGTTCTGGAGAGAACCCCAGGAGTCATATCCTTACCCCAATGCAGTGCTTGGAGAGCCAAGGTTACTAGCAAGGGTGGCTTTGTAGTCATAGATATCATGAAAACATTTAATTCTAAGTATGGGAAAGATGCTGGAAGGTTAGAGTTACACAAGCCATCAGAATCCATGAGAAGGAAGATTGATATATTGGATACATCTGGTGGGCCTGGTCTTGTGGGAACAGACTGTCAGCAGGAAGAATTTCCATTGCCTCCTGATAGTTCAGGGGTGAAGCAACAAGGAAATTTGCTAATGAAGGCAGAGGGAAATGTGGAATGAGCAGCTAACAGAAAGATGTAAACATGCCCTCTTCTATTGTCTCTCGTCTTTTGTAATCTTGGACTGGATGGAACATGGATGTATACGGTCCTAAATCTGACTGAGGCACCAATGCCTGAATCCTTTCTGCTTTCTTGTCTGGGCACAGAGCTTCAGTCTCCAACCATCCAGGGAGGAATTTGGACTTTCACAGGGAGACCTTCCTCTAAGAGGTAGCATCCAGGTGAGTTGGAAATGCCCATGAGAGGCTGTAGGAAAGTGTCAGGGAGAAAGTATGCCAAGAATTTTTATCTGAGGTCTTCTGAGGTCAATGCAGCACAGCCCAGGGCAGAGATCACCCAGCCTGTTCAACAACTTGAGTAAATAATGTATTTCTTCACAAAGTACTTAAATTATGTTTCTACATAATGCATAAATAGTCAGGAACCTCTGTGAAAACACACAGGTAAACAAAGCCAGGGTAGTCTCTCTCCCTTGGGATTTACATTATGCAAGAGAAGTCAGAGTACAATGAAATAAGTGTATATGACAATGTTCTCAGGGATACATCAGAAGATACAAGATGCATCAGAGTA
>JAKSZT010050760.1:0-10351 GCA_026826555.1 Tolypeutes matacus | reverse complement strand
TTTAAGCAGAGCTGTTGGAATGGGACCCTGTGACTTGGCTTTTGGTATGGTTTTACCTGTGGCATTTATGAATTTTGTTCTTAGGCTGCCTTTTCAGCAAGGAAGTTTCTGGATGGTGTTTGCAGCTTTGCTTTTGAATTGCCACCTTCCCCTGTCCTCTATGTTAAGCTAACTCACACTTTACCTTGGGCAGCTTTTCCCACTCCTGAGTTTAGTCACTGATTAAATAACAGTCATTCCACAAGTAGTTACTGAACACTTACTGTCTACTAAGAGCTCTCTAGTGCTGGGGATATTGCAGTGAACAGGCATTGTCCCTGACCTCCTGGAACCCATATTATACTGGAGGAGAGACTGGAAATAAAAAAGCAGCCTGCTTCATAGATCCATCCATTCATTTCACAAGCCCATTGAGCACATGCTCAGCACAGAGGATGAAGCAGAACTCCTGAGGGAAGATGGATAAGAACATTAACTACCCTTGCCCTTCCCCGGCCCCCAGTGAGTGCCCTGGTATGTCAGTAGAGCATCCAATGACTGGACTCCAGATTCCTAGATGGAGGCTGGGCTCAAGGAGTCTTCTCTGAATTGGGAGTGCTCTAAACCAATGGGCCATCAGACAGTTTTGAATTGCTTCCCCCAGGGTAACCCTGAGTTAACTGAAGGTAAAGGCAGCCCTGAGACCGGGTGAACAAGGGATTCCCCAGTCTCCCAGGGCAGGGCATGAGCATATCTGGCAGCCCAGGCAGTGCAGGGTTGGCTGGCCAAGCTGGAGGTCTGAGTGTAGCACCTGACATGGATGCCCTTGGTACGACAAAGGAGATAGTCTGTAAGTGTGCACTTCTCAAGGTCTTTAACTATGACTCACTCTTGCTCAGGCTCCAGATCTTTCAACTGGGGCCAACCCCTATCAGTGTAGCAAGTGTGGGAAAGACTTCCAACAGAGCTTGATCCTGCTGCCCTTCCAGTGCAGCAAGTGCAGGAAGACCTTGAGACAGAGTGCACAGCTGATCACACACCACAGCATCTACAACAGGAGAGGCTCTTGGAATGTAGTGCCTGTGGAAGGGCTTCAGCCAGCTGCTGGCTGTTGCAGCCCTAGAAATTCCACCCTACATGGAAGTCCAGAGGGTGTGGCTCATTCAGAAGATGTGAGAAATGTCTCAGGGGGTTATCCCCAAGGTTGATAGCAGTGGTCCCACACCTGAGGGAAGGACAGTGTGAAAGGCTCAGCCCAGAGCCCTCTCCATCCCAAGACAGAGGGGGAGAGGGAGCCAAGCTAAGCCAGGATGCACCCAAGTGTCCATGTTCCTAAACCCAACTAAGCCACCCTAGAGGTGCACAAATAGGCTAAAAATATACCAGTGGGAATAGACTGTGTGTGGGTTTGGTTCTCTTTCTCATATTCATCTGTTTTCCAAATATTAACTTGTGATATTCTTTGTTGTTGTTCCTTCGTTTCTTTGATTTTAAGATTGGCCAAGAAGGACCTACCATGTCTGAAAGGGAAGAGGGACAAAAGTGATAAAGCAACCATTTTGAATCCAACTGCCAAGTGGGGAGGGGACCAGGCATGGGGATAGAGCCCCACAGCCTTTAAGGTGTTATACAGCAAGGGAGATAGGAAGTCACAGTGACAATGAGGATTTGTAAATGAGCCAGGGCCAGGCAGGATGTTGGTGGCCCACCCTGGATCCAACCATGCCTAGGATCCCTTTGGCCCTGGCTAAGTTAGGGCAGCACAGCAGGAGCAACCTGCATTCACCTGGGAAGACATGGCTCTGGGCTTTAGAGCAGAGGATGTTTACTGAGAACACGGGTCCCTACATTGTTCCCATAAACTATCCCAGTCTCCTTGCTCTGGAGCAGAAAGGTGTCTGAGAGTCCAGAATTCCATGAGCTTAGCTGAGCAAGTTGAGAGTCATAAGAATGTGGTGGCCAAAAAGACTCTTGCTCCCCAAAACTTTTGGGGAGAAGCGCACTGAGGGTCCGCTGGTGAGTCAGGAAGTCTTAGAAACCCCTCCTCACCATTTAGGTTTCCTTCTCCCTGGCAACCCAGGAATTCTGAAAGATTCTATTGCAGCTCAACCAACTTAAAGAGGTGAAGGAAAAGATTAAGGATATAAAGAAGAAACTGGGAGAACATACTGAAGAAATTGTAAACATAGACAAAAAGATAACAGATATGATGGTGATCAATGGCACAATCCAAGAGATCAAAAAGAGGCAGGATTCACATAACAGCAGATTTGAACAGGCAGAGGAAAGAATTAGTGATATGAAAGACAATAGAGATGAAATCAAAGAGATTGTAGAACAGATAGACAAACACATAGAAAAAATCCAGCATGGACTCAGGGAATTAACCGATAATACAAAACACACAAACATACGCATTATGAGCATCTCAGAAGGAGAAGAGAAGGGAAAGGGAACAGAAGGAGAGTTGAAGGAAATGGCTGAAAACTTCCCAACTTTATTGAGAGAGATGGATATGCAGATCCAGGAAGCACAACGCACCGCAAATAGTATAAATCCCAACAGGCCAACTCCAAGACATATACTTGTCAAAATGTCCAAAACTCAAGACAAAGAGAAAATACTCAAGGCAGCAAGAGAAAAGAGAACCATCACATATTAGGGAAGCACAGTAAGATTAAGTGCTGATTTCTCAGCTGAAATCATGGAGGCAAGAAGACAGTGGTATGACATAGTCAAAACACTAAAAGAAAAAAACTTCCAGCAAAATTGGCATTCAAAAATGATGGAGAGTTCAAAATATTCACAGATAAACAAAAATTAAGAGAGTATGTCAAGAAGAAACCAGCACTTCAAGAAATACTAAAGGAATCTCCACAGGTTGAAAGGAAAAAACAAGGGAGAGAGAGTTGGAGGAGAGTTAAAAAACAGCTGAAAAGACAAAAAGAGAAACAAAACAACATATGACATACATTAACCCAAAGAAAAAATGGCTGAAGTAAGAAATTCATTACGAGTAATAACACTGAATGTTAATGGATTAAATTCACCAATCAAAAGACACAGATTGGCAGAATGGATAAGAAAATATGATCCATCTATATGCTGTCTACAAGAAACCCACCTTCAACCCAGGGATTCAAGGAGGCTGAAAGTGAATGGCTGGAAAACCATTTTACAAGCTAACAATAGCCAAAAAAGGGCAGGAGTAGCTATTCTAATATCAGACAAAATAGACTTTAAATGCAAAACTATTGTAAGAGACAAAGATGGACACTACATATTAGTAAAAGGAGTAATCTCTCAAGAAGAGAGAACAATCATCAACATTTACGCACCTAATCAGGGTGCCTCAAAATACGTGCGGCAAACTCTGGAAAAACTAAGAGGAGAAATAAATGCCTCTACAATTATAGCAGGGGACTTCAACACACCACTATCATCATTAGACAGAACATCTGGACTGAGAATCAATAAAGAAACTAAGGCACTCAACAATACATTAGAAGACCTGGACTTAATAGACATATACAGAACACTACACACAATACAGATGGTTTTACATCCTCTCGAGTGCACATGGAACATACTCCAAAATAGACCACATGCTAGGCCACAGAACAACACTCAATGAATACAGAAAGATTGAGATTATACAAAGTAATTTCTCGGACCACAATGGAATGAACTTGGAAATCACTAAGGGCCAGAGAAACAGGTTAGGCACAAGGATATGGAAGTTAAAGAACACACTCTTAGACAAACAGTGGGTCAACGAGGAAATCTCAAAAGAAATCAGTAACTACCTTGAAACTAATGAAAATGACAACACAACATATCAAAACCTATGGGATGCAGCGAAAGCAGTCCTGAGACAATACAACATATCAAAACCTATGGGATGCAGTGAAAGCAGTCCTGAGAGGGAAGATCATAGCGATAAATTCATATATTAAAAAAGAAGAGAGAGCTAAATTTGAAGACCTAACTGCACACTTGGAGGAACTGGACAAACAACAACAAACTAAACCTAAAGGAAGTACAAAGAAGGAAATAACAAAGATTAGAACAGAACTAAATGAAATAGAGAATAAGTAAGCACTGGAAACAATAAACAAAAGCAAAAGTTGGTTCTTCAAGAATATCAACAAAATTGGCAAAACCTTAGCCAGACTAAGAAAGAAAAACAGAGAACAGATGCAAATACATAAAATAAGGAATGAGCAAGGTGATATCACTACTGACCCCACAGAAATAAAGAGTATCAAAAGAGGATACTTTGAAAAATTATATGCCAACAAGGATGACAATTTAGATGAAATGGACAACTTTCTAGAAACCCACAAACAGCCGACATTGATGAAAGAAGAAATAGATGAACTCAACAGTTCAATTACAAGTAAAGAGATAGACTCAATCATCAAAAACCTCCCAATTAAGAAGAGTACAGGGCCAGATGGCTTCACAGCTGAATTCTACCAAACATTCCAGAAAGAGTTAACACCAATTCTACTTAAGCTCTTCCAAAAAATAGAAGTAGAAGGAATATTGCCTGACTCATTCTATGATGCCAACAGTACCCTAATACCAAAACCAAATAAAGATACCACAAGAAAGGAAAATTACAGACCAATTTCTCTAATGAATTTAGATGCTAAAATCCTTAAAAAAAAATACTTGCTAATTGCATTCAACAACATATCAAAAAGATTATACACCATGACCAAGTGGATTTCATCCCGGGTATGTAAAGATGCATCAATATAAGAAAATCAAACAATGTAATACACCACATAAACAGATTGAAAGAAAAAAATCACATTATCGTCTCTATAGATGTAGAAAAAGCATTCGACAAAATACAGCACTCTTTCCTCATAAAAACACTACAAAAGATAGGAATAGATGGAAACTTTCTGAAAATGATCAATGGTATATATGAAAAACCCAAAGCTAACATCATTTTCAACGGTGAAACCCTAAAAGCCTTCCCTCTTAGATCGGGAACAAGACAAGGATGGCCACTATCACCACTCCTATTTAACATTGTCTTAGAAGTACTTGCACGAGCACTGAAACAAGAAAAGGACATAAAACGCATCCAGATGGGAAAAGAAGAAGTAAAAATTTCATTATTTGCAGATGACATGATCCTATACAGAGAAAGCCCTGAGAAATCTACAAGGCTTCGAGAACTTATAAAGGAGTTCAATAATGTTGCAGGCTATAAGATCAATGCTCAAAAATCAGTAGCATTTCTGTACACCAATAATGAGCAAACTGAGGAGGAAATCAGGAAAAAAATACCATTTACAATAGGAACTAAAAGAATCAAATACCTAGGAATAAATTTAACTGAAGATTTAAAGGACTTATATACAGAAAACTGCCCAACACTGTTGAAGGAAATCAAAGAAGACTTAAATAAATAGAAAAATATTCCCTGTTCATGGATAGGAAGACTAAACATCATCAAGATTGTCTAACCTACCAAAACTAATCTACAGTTTTAATGCAATCTCATTAAAAGTCAACACTATATTTTTTAAGGAACTGGAAAAACTAACCACAAAATATATTTGGAGAGGCAAGAGGCCCCAAATTGCCAAAGATATATTGAAAAAGAAAAATGAAGTTGGAGGTATCACACTACCTGACTTTAAAATATACTACAAAGCTACAGTGATCAAAACTGCATGGTATTGGCACAAGAATAGACCTACTGACCAATGGAACCAAATTGAGAGTTCTGATATAGATCCTCGCATATACAGTCATCTGATATTGGACAAGGCCACAAAGCCCACTCACTTGGGAAAGAATGGCCTCTTTAACAAGTGGTGCTTGGAGAACTGGATATCCATATCCAAAAGAATGAGAGAAGAATACCATCTCACACCTTATACAAAAAACAACTCAAGATGGATCAAAGATCTAAATATAAGAGGCAAAACCATAAAGATATTGGAAGAAAATGTAGGGAAGCATCTACAGTACCTTGTAATCGATAATGTTTTCATGAACTTCACAGCCAAAGCACGAGCAGCAAGAGAAAAAAATAGATAAATGGGATCTCATCAAAATTAAAAACTTCTGCACCTCAAAGGATGTTATTAAGAAAATAAAAAGGCAACCTACCCAATGGGAAAAAATATTCGGCAACCATATATCTGATAGGAGCCTAATATCCTGCATATATAAAGAAATCCTACACCTTGAAAATTAAAGGACAAACAACCCATTTAAAAAATGGGCAAGTGACCTGAAAAGACACTTCTCCAAGGAAGAAATAGAAATGGCTAAAAAGCACATGAAAAAATGCTCAATATTGCTTGATATCAGGGAAATGCAAATCAAAACTACAATGAGATACCATCTTAGACCCATCAGAATCACAGCTATTTAAAAAACAGCAGACACTGAATGTTGGAGAGGATGTGGAGGAATAGGAACCATCATCCACTCCTGGTGGGACTGCGGTATGGTCCAGCCAGTGTGGAGGACAGTTTGGCGGTTCCTCAGAAAACTAACAATAGATCTTCCATATGATCCAGCAATTCCACTGCTGGGTATATACCCAGAAGAACTGAAAGCAAAGACACAAACACATATATGCACACCAATGTTCATAGCGGCTTTGTTCACCATTGCTAAAAGTTAGAATCAGCCCCATTGCCCATCAACAGACCAATGGATAAGCAAAATGTGATATGTACATACAATGGAATATTACTCAGCTGTAAGAAGGAACAAAGTGCTAACACATGGAATAATGTGGATGAATCTTGAAGACATTATGTTGAGTGAAGCAAGCCAGGCACTATAGGATAAACCGTATATGACCTCACTGATCTGAACTGAGGAAAGTGAGCGGTATCTGAGAACCATTGTCTGAAAGATAGGTTAACAAGGGAGAGTACAAGAAGAGCAGGCTTTGAGCCATCACCCATATGGACATAATCTATGGTAAAGGGATAGAGTGTGGTTGCATGTTGGGGGATGGGGCAGATGAGTGGTGGTTTTCCTGGGTTTGGTGGTGCAGCACTGGAGGGTGGGTGGATTAAGAAGAGGAGGTTCAAATTTCCAGGGCACGTAACTGTGAATCTTGACATTCCATGGGTCAGGAGAGGGTGGTATCATGGGCCCTGGGGGGCAGGGGGGAAGGGAACAGACAAGATCTAATGGGGTGTTTGGTGGTCATGGGGAAGGTTTTTCATTACCTTACAGTAATGGACACAGCACATGGTAAATATCAAAATTATTAAACTGTATCATCTAAATTGTAAACTATACTGTAAATCATTGACAATGTTTAGTTGCTATATTTTACTATCTGTATAACAGTTATAACAATGCTAACATCCAAAAAAAAGGGGTGGGTTAATATTGGGTGGGGAAGGGGGGGTGTTTTGGTATCTGGGAGTCTCCGGCACTCTGTGTGTGACTTTGCTGTGACCTAAATCTTCTTTGAAAATTAAATGAAAAATTGGGAGACAATGGGGATTGAGAGGGGGAAGGTGTCACGGCACCCCGGACATCCGATAACACAGTGATAAAAGGAAGGAAAGAAAAGAAAAGAGAAAGGAAAAAAAATGAATAAATATATATATATATATATATATTTTTTTAAGGCATGTACTTTGATTTTTTGCCCATTTTTTTGAATGCCCCAATCCGCTAATTATATTTTGTTTTGTTTTGTTTTTCACTTGATTATTTTTTTTCTTCTCTTTTTTTTTCCCCTGATTTTCCTTATGTTTGTCTATCATAAGGATGTAAGCCTATCATAGTTGTTTCTTTTTCCTAGTAATTGTATTTGATTATTTTATGGACTACATGTTCATGGAGGATTTGGATCACAGAAGGGTTACAATGGGTACTGCAGGGGATTATTGGTGGGGGTGTCTGGGAGGGGGGTTTCATGGGAATTAATTCATCCGATTATACATGAGAGATATACAAAATCGTTCAAAATATCAAAAGATGGGGCATGGTCACGATGGGTGGACAATCACACAATAAATGAGGGAATCTGAATTTCTAGCCTGGAGAGCTCTGCCACAGTCTCCAAGGGAACAGCAATAGTCCTCTGAGTGCAGGGACAGTGTTTGTCAAAATTGGATGACCCACTGATGTGTTCTTTTTATTGATGACTACCCTTGTGAATCTTTGCTCTTGTAACTGAGACTTAGCCTGCAGTTGTGGGGTGCCTAAGGGTTGCCACCTGAGAACCTCCTTGTTGCTCAAATGTGGACTCTCTCTAAGCCAAACTCAGCATATGAATGCATTACCTTCTACCCAACGTGGGACATGACTCCCAGGGATGAGCCTCCCTGGCAATGAGGGATTAATACCAAGTACCAACTGGCAACATAACTGGAAAAAGGTCTTGAATTAAAGGGGGAAAAGGTAAATACAAATGATTTCAAGTGGTTAAGAGACTTCAAAGAGAGTCGGGAGGTCATCCCAGAGGTAACTCTAATGCACACCTCAGTAGGAGATCATAGAACATCTAAGTGCCTATCACCCCACACAGAGGGGCTCCTGATAGCTCTGGAGACACCCAGGTCCTATAGAAGGGGGGATAGCCCCAGAGACTGATGCCTTATCAGTGGGCTCTATTTTGGAATCTGTGCTCCTGAGAGTGACAGAATTGGACTCAAATATGTCCTCCCTGCATATGGTTCATCAGTCCCTTCTATTCAAACCTATATGTGATGCTGAAGTTTTTAGGTATACTTCCAGAGACTGGAGCCTCTGGCCTACCTATGTGCCAGGTGTGCATGGAATCTTGGTGGAGCTGCAGCTCCTACCCTATAGCTCAATGGACTCATCCAAGTCACCTGGCGAGGAGACAATGATGGGCAATGACCATCCCAGGGAATGAAGAGGGCCTGCATCTGCAGGCAAGATCATCCCACCCACCATATCCATGGGATATAAACCCTCTCTCAATTGGAGATGGAGTGGACATCACTATCCCAGTCGCCTCAGGATTGGGGGAAGAACTATGGACTAGAGTGGACTTGATGGTATTCTGTTGTACACATATGGTGATTCTAGCAATGGAAGAAATTATAACAATGAGGTGGAGCCAGTGGCCACTAGACACTTTTGGGGCAGGGAGGGGACGAGTAGTTGAAATACAGGGGCTTCTTTGGGATTTGGAGGTTGTCCTGAGTACCGCTGTGGCAATGGATATAGGCCATTTTAAATCAGCACACACCACTTAGAACTGTGTTGGAGAGAGTGTGGTCTACGATGTGAACTGTGGTCTATGGTTGGTGGCAAGGCCCCAGGATGTGTAAGTCCATTGAGGGTGCTGGGCCACACTTTTGTGAGATGTTTGTGTGGGATCTGGTGGGAGATATGGGAGATGGGCAACATGGGAATCCCAGTGGGTTCCGTGTAATATTTTGGGTAATCTAAGCACCTCTTAAATTATATATATATATATATATATATATATATAAATTTAAAAAAAATAAAAGAAAATAAGTGATGCCAGGGGTCTCGTGAGGAGGGCACGTGCAATTTGTCAGTCTTGTGTTGTCTTAAGTACACCCAACTTGTCCTTGATTTCAGTGGCTAATAAACCACAATTTAGATATAGTTGTGCAAGTGCAAGTCTTTCATTGCTCCTTTCTCAGAAAAAAGTTACCAAGTTTTTTGTTTCTGAGAAATGTTACCGATTTCACCATTCCTTCTGTTTTTGCTTTGGAGATGTTCTGATTCCTGTAAACAATACTGAGATGGTCTGGTTTATATATTTTAGGAAACTAAGTACAAAAAATAAACTAAAATTATATTAATAGAAAAACAGCTCAATTAGTTTTAGAATTTTCAAAGCTTCTTAAGTAGAGAAAATTCAATAAACACATTTTCCAGCAATCACTCCTATGAAAGTATTGATGTGATACATGATGAAAGGAAGAAAATATGGGCCTTCCACTACAAAAGTGTTTCAAATGGTGGTTACAAAGAGCTAAAAACATTGAGAAGTTTAAATTAAACTGAACAGTCTTTACCATGACTTTATTATTTAATGTCGTTAAAACTCATTTCCTTATCTATACAACTGAGAAATTGTTACATAATTTAGAAATTTGAAAAAGGATAAGTGATGTAATTTGAAATATAGCAGTATCAGACATGGTTCATGCCACACAAGTAATTTTTTTTTTCCTTTCTTCTATGTGGGAGGAGTTTTACAATTACTGAAATTGTTATGAACTCATATACAAAGTCCAATAAAGAAATAAACACAGTAAAAAAACAATATAAATTTGAATAATGTGATCTCTTAATAATCAATTTCCTTAATCAGTTAATAAAAAACATTAATAAGGTGATAAATTGACCATTTAGGGCA
>JAKSZT010050759.1:0-10351 GCA_026826555.1 Tolypeutes matacus | reverse complement strand
TTTAAGCAGAGCTGTTGGAATGGGACCCTGTGACTTGGCTTTTGGTATGGTTTTACCTGTGGCATTTATGAATTTTGTTCTTAGGCTGCCTTTTCAGCAAGGAAGTTTCTGGATGGTGTTTGCAGCTTTGCTTTTGAATTGCCACCTTCCCCTGTCCTCTATGTTAAGCTAACTCACACTTTACCTTGGGCAGCTTTTCCCACTCCTGAGTTTAGTCACTGATTAAATAACAGTCATTCCACAAGTAGTTACTGAACACTTACTGTCTACTAAGAGCTCTCTAGTGCTGGGGATATTGCAGTGAACAGGCATTGTCCCTGACCTCCTGGAACCCATATTATACTGGAGGAGAGACTGGAAATAAAAAAGCAGCCTGCTTCATAGATCCATCCATTCATTTCACAAGCCCATTGAGCACATGCTCAGCACAGAGGATGAAGCAGAACTCCTGAGGGAAGATGGATAAGAACATTAACTACCCTTGCCCTTCCCCGGCCCCCAGTGAGTGCCCTGGTATGTCAGTAGAGCATCCAATGACTGGACTCCAGATTCCTAGATGGAGGCTGGGCTCAAGGAGTCTTCTCTGAATTGGGAGTGCTCTAAACCAATGGGCCATCAGACAGTTTTGAATTGCTTCCCCCAGGGTAACCCTGAGTTAACTGAAGGTAAAGGCAGCCCTGAGACCGGGTGAACAAGGGATTCCCCAGTCTCCCAGGGCAGGGCATGAGCATATCTGGCAGCCCAGGCAGTGCAGGGTTGGCTGGCCAAGCTGGAGGTCTGAGTGTAGCACCTGACATGGATGCCCTTGGTACGACAAAGGAGATAGTCTGTAAGTGTGCACTTCTCAAGGTCTTTAACTATGACTCACTCTTGCTCAGGCTCCAGATCTTTCAACTGGGGCCAACCCCTATCAGTGTAGCAAGTGTGGGAAAGACTTCCAACAGAGCTTGATCCTGCTGCCCTTCCAGTGCAGCAAGTGCAGGAAGACCTTGAGACAGAGTGCACAGCTGATCACACACCACAGCATCTACAACAGGAGAGGCTCTTGGAATGTAGTGCCTGTGGAAGGGCTTCAGCCAGCTGCTGGCTGTTGCAGCCCTAGAAATTCCACCCTACATGGAAGTCCAGAGGGTGTGGCTCATTCAGAAGATGTGAGAAATGTCTCAGGGGGTTATCCCCAAGGTTGATAGCAGTGGTCCCACACCTGAGGGAAGGACAGTGTGAAAGGCTCAGCCCAGAGCCCTCTCCATCCCAAGACAGAGGGGGAGAGGGAGCCAAGCTAAGCCAGGATGCACCCAAGTGTCCATGTTCCTAAACCCAACTAAGCCACCCTAGAGGTGCACAAATAGGCTAAAAATATACCAGTGGGAATAGACTGTGTGTGGGTTTGGTTCTCTTTCTCATATTCATCTGTTTTCCAAATATTAACTTGTGATATTCTTTGTTGTTGTTCCTTCGTTTCTTTGATTTTAAGATTGGCCAAGAAGGACCTACCATGTCTGAAAGGGAAGAGGGACAAAAGTGATAAAGCAACCATTTTGAATCCAACTGCCAAGTGGGGAGGGGACCAGGCATGGGGATAGAGCCCCACAGCCTTTAAGGTGTTATACAGCAAGGGAGATAGGAAGTCACAGTGACAATGAGGATTTGTAAATGAGCCAGGGCCAGGCAGGATGTTGGTGGCCCACCCTGGATCCAACCATGCCTAGGATCCCTTTGGCCCTGGCTAAGTTAGGGCAGCACAGCAGGAGCAACCTGCATTCACCTGGGAAGACATGGCTCTGGGCTTTAGAGCAGAGGATGTTTACTGAGAACACGGGTCCCTACATTGTTCCCATAAACTATCCCAGTCTCCTTGCTCTGGAGCAGAAAGGTGTCTGAGAGTCCAGAATTCCATGAGCTTAGCTGAGCAAGT
Organism: Tolypeutes matacus; assembly: GCA_026826555.1. Taxonomy (NCBI): domain Eukaryota; kingdom Metazoa; phylum Chordata; class Mammalia; order Cingulata; family Chlamyphoridae; genus Tolypeutes; species Tolypeutes matacus. The sequence continues at coordinate 8,436 of JAKSZT010050759.1, read as the reverse complement.
TGAGAGTCATAAGAATGTGGTGGCCAAAAAGACTCTTGCTCCCCAAAACTTTTGGGGAGAAGCGCACTGAGGGTCCGCTGGTGAGTCAGGAAGTCTTAGAAACCCCTCCTCACCATTTAGGTTTCCTTCTCCCTGGCAACCCAGGAATTCTGAAAGATTCTATTGCAGCTCAACCAACTTAAAGAGGTGAAGGAAAAGATTAAGGATATAAAGAAGAAACTGGGAGAACATACTGAAGAAATTGTAAACATAGACAAAAAGATAACAGATATGATGGTGATCAATGGCACAATCCAAGAGATCAAAAAGAGGCAGGATTCACATAACAGCAGATTTGAACAGGCAGAGGAAAGAATTAGTGATATGAAAGACAATAGAGATGAAATCAAAGAGATTGTAGAACAGATAGACAAACACATAGAAAAAATCCAGCATGGACTCAGGGAATTAACCGATAATACAAAACACACAAACATACGCATTATGAGCATCTCAGAAGGAGAAGAGAAGGGAAAGGGAACAGAAGGAGAGTTGAAGGAAATGGCTGAAAACTTCCCAACTTTATTGAGAGAGATGGATATGCAGATCCAGGAAGCACAACGCACCGCAAATAGTATAAATCCCAACAGGCCAACTCCAAGACATATACTTGTCAAAATGTCCAAAACTCAAGACAAAGAGAAAATACTCAAGGCAGCAAGAGAAAAGAGAACCATCACATATTAGGGAAGCACAGTAAGATTAAGTGCTGATTTCTCAGCTGAAATCATGGAGGCAAGAAGACAGTGGTATGACATAGTCAAAACACTAAAAGAAAAAAACTTCCAGCAAAATTGGCATTCAAAAATGATGGAGAGTTCAAAATATTCACAGATAAACAAAAATTAAGAGAGTATGTCAAGAAGAAACCAGCACTTCAAGAAATACTAAAGGAATCTCCACAGGTTGAAAGGAAAAAACAAGGGAGAGAGAGTTGGAGGAGAGTTAAAAAACAGCTGAAAAGACAAAAAGAGAAACAAAACAACATATGACATACATTAACCCAAAGAAAAAATGGCTGAAGTAAGAAATTCATTACGAGTAATAACACTGAATGTTAATGGATTAAATTCACCAATCAAAAGACACAGATTGGCAGAATGGATAAGAAAATATGATCCATCTATATGCTGTCTACAAGAAACCCACCTTCAACCCAGGGATTCAAGGAGGCTGAAAGTGAATGGCTGGAAAACCATTTTACAAGCTAACAATAGCCAAAAAAGGGCAGGAGTAGCTATTCTAATATCAGACAAAATAGACTTTAAATGCAAAACTATTGTAAGAGACAAAGATGGACACTACATATTAGTAAAAGGAGTAATCTCTCAAGAAGAGAGAACAATCATCAACATTTACGCACCTAATCAGGGTGCCTCAAAATACGTGCGGCAAACTCTGGAAAAACTAAGAGGAGAAATAAATGCCTCTACAATTATAGCAGGGGACTTCAACACACCACTATCATCATTAGACAGAACATCTGGACTGAGAATCAATAAAGAAACTAAGGCACTCAACAATACATTAGAAGACCTGGACTTAATAGACATATACAGAACACTACACACAATACAGATGGTTTTACATCCTCTCGAGTGCACATGGAACATACTCCAAAATAGACCACATGCTAGGCCACAGAACAACACTCAATGAATACAGAAAGATTGAGATTATACAAAGTAATTTCTCGGACCACAATGGAATGAACTTGGAAATCACTAAGGGCCAGAGAAACAGGTTAGGCACAAGGATATGGAAGTTAAAGAACACACTCTTAGACAAACAGTGGGTCAACGAGGAAATCTCAAAAGAAATCAGTAACTACCTTGAAACTAATGAAAATGACAACACAACATATCAAAACCTATGGGATGCAGCGAAAGCAGTCCTGAGACAATACAACATATCAAAACCTATGGGATGCAGTGAAAGCAGTCCTGAGAGGGAAGATCATAGCGATAAATTCATATATTAAAAAAGAAGAGAGAGCTAAATTTGAAGACCTAACTGCACACTTGGAGGAACTGGACAAACAACAACAAACTAAACCTAAAGGAAGTACAAAGAAGGAAATAACAAAGATTAGAACAGAACTAAATGAAATAGAGAATAAGTAAGCACTGGAAACAATAAACAAAAGCAAAAGTTGGTTCTTCAAGAATATCAACAAAATTGGCAAAACCTTAGCCAGACTAAGAAAGAAAAACAGAGAACAGATGCAAATACATAAAATAAGGAATGAGCAAGGTGATATCACTACTGACCCCACAGAAATAAAGAGTATCAAAAGAGGATACTTTGAAAAATTATATGCCAACAAGGATGACAATTTAGATGAAATGGACAACTTTCTAGAAACCCACAAACAGCCGACATTGATGAAAGAAGAAATAGATGAACTCAACAGTTCAATTACAAGTAAAGAGATAGACTCAATCATCAAAAACCTCCCAATTAAGAAGAGTACAGGGCCAGATGGCTTCACAGCTGAATTCTACCAAACATTCCAGAAAGAGTTAACACCAATTCTACTTAAGCTCTTCCAAAAAATAGAAGTAGAAGGAATATTGCCTGACTCATTCTATGATGCCAACAGTACCCTAATACCAAAACCAAATAAAGATACCACAAGAAAGGAAAATTACAGACCAATTTCTCTAATGAATTTAGATGCTAAAATCCTTAAAAAAAAATACTTGCTAATTGCATTCAACAACATATCAAAAAGATTATACACCATGACCAAGTGGATTTCATCCCGGGTATGTAAAGATGCATCAATATAAGAAAATCAAACAATGTAATACACCACATAAACAGATTGAAAGAAAAAAATCACATTATCGTCTCTATAGATGTAGAAAAAGCATTCGACAAAATACAGCACTCTTTCCTCATAAAAACACTACAAAAGATAGGAATAGATGGAAACTTTCTGAAAATGATCAATGGTATATATGAAAAACCCAAAGCTAACATCATTTTCAACGGTGAAACCCTAAAAGCCTTCCCTCTTAGATCGGGAACAAGACAAGGATGGCCACTATCACCACTCCTATTTAACATTGTCTTAGAAGTACTTGCACGAGCACTGAAACAAGAAAAGGACATAAAACGCATCCAGATGGGAAAAGAAGAAGTAAAAATTTCATTATTTGCAGATGACATGATCCTATACAGAGAAAGCCCTGAGAAATCTACAAGGCTTCGAGAACTTATAAAGGAGTTCAATAATGTTGCAGGCTATAAGATCAATGCTCAAAAATCAGTAGCATTTCTGTACACCAATAATGAGCAAACTGAGGAGGAAATCAGGAAAAAAATACCATTTACAATAGGAACTAAAAGAATCAAATACCTAGGAATAAATTTAACTGAAGATTTAAAGGACTTATATACAGAAAACTGCCCAACACTGTTGAAGGAAATCAAAGAAGACTTAAATAAATAGAAAAATATTCCCTGTTCATGGATAGGAAGACTAAACATCATCAAGATTGTCTAACCTACCAAAACTAATCTACAGTTTTAATGCAATCTCATTAAAAGTCAACACTATATTTTTTAAGGAACTGGAAAAACTAACCACAAAATATATTTGGAGAGGCAAGAGGCCCCAAATTGCCAAAGATATATTGAAAAAGAAAAATGAAGTTGGAGGTATCACACTACCTGACTTTAAAATATACTACAAAGCTACAGTGATCAAAACTGCATGGTATTGGCACAAGAATAGACCTACTGACCAATGGAACCAAATTGAGAGTTCTGATATAGATCCTCGCATATACAGTCATCTGATATTGGACAAGGCCACAAAGCCCACTCACTTGGGAAAGAATGGCCTCTTTAACAAGTGGTGCTTGGAGAACTGGATATCCATATCCAAAAGAATGAGAGAAGAATACCATCTCACACCTTATACAAAAAACAACTCAAGATGGATCAAAGATCTAAATATAAGAGGCAAAACCATAAAGATATTGGAAGAAAATGTAGGGAAGCATCTACAGTACCTTGTAATCGATAATGTTTTCATGAACTTCACAGCCAAAGCACGAGCAGCAAGAGAAAAAAATAGATAAATGGGATCTCATCAAAATTAAAAACTTCTGCACCTCAAAGGATGTTATTAAGAAAATAAAAAGGCAACCTACCCAATGGGAAAAAATATTCGGCAACCATATATCTGATAGGAGCCTAATATCCTGCATATATAAAGAAATCCTACACCTTGAAAATTAAAGGACAAACAACCCATTTAAAAAATGGGCAAGTGACCTGAAAAGACACTTCTCCAAGGAAGAAATAGAAATGGCTAAAAAGCACATGAAAAAATGCTCAATATTGCTTGATATCAGGGAAATGCAAATCAAAACTACAATGAGATACCATCTTAGACCCATCAGAATCACAGCTATTTAAAAAACAGCAGACACTGAATGTTGGAGAGGATGTGGAGGAATAGGAACCATCATCCACTCCTGGTGGGACTGCGGTATGGTCCAGCCAGTGTGGAGGACAGTTTGGCGGTTCCTCAGAAAACTAACAATAGATCTTCCATATGATCCAGCAATTCCACTGCTGGGTATATACCCAGAAGAACTGAAAGCAAAGACACAAACACATATATGCACACCAATGTTCATAGCGGCTTTGTTCACCATTGCTAAAAGTTAGAATCAGCCCCATTGCCCATCAACAGACCAATGGATAAGCAAAATGTGATATGTACATACAATGGAATATTACTCAGCTGTAAGAAGGAACAAAGTGCTAACACATGGAATAATGTGGATGAATCTTGAAGACATTATGTTGAGTGAAGCAAGCCAGGCACTATAGGATAAACCGTATATGACCTCACTGATCTGAACTGAGGAAAGTGAGCGGTATCTGAGAACCATTGTCTGAAAGATAGGTTAACAAGGGAGAGTACAAGAAGAGCAGGCTTTGAGCCATCACCCATATGGACATAATCTATGGTAAAGGGATAGAGTGTGGTTGCATGTTGGGGGATGGGGCAGATGAGTGGTGGTTTTCCTGGGTTTGGTGGTGCAGCACTGGAGGGTGGGTGGATTAAGAAGAGGAGGTTCAAATTTCCAGGGCACGTAACTGTGAATCTTGACATTCCATGGGTCAGGAGAGGGTGGTATCATGGGCCCTGGGGGGCAGGGGGGAAGGGAACAGACAAGATCTAATGGGGTGTTTGGTGGTCATGGGGAAGGTTTTTCATTACCTTACAGTAATGGACACAGCACATGGTAAATATCAAAATTATTAAACTGTATCATCTAAATTGTAAACTATACTGTAAATCATTGACAATGTTTAGTTGCTATATTTTACTATCTGTATAACAGTTATAACAATGCTAACATCCAAAAAAAAGGGGTGGGTTAATATTGGGTGGGGAAGGGGGGGTGTTTTGGTATCTGGGAGTCTCCGGCACTCTGTGTGTGACTTTGCTGTGACCTAAATCTTCTTTGAAAATTAAATGAAAAATTGGGAGACAATGGGGATTGAGAGGGGGAAGGTGTCACGGCACCCCGGACATCCGATAACACAGTGATAAAAGGAAGGAAAGAAAAGAAAAGAGAAAGGAAAAAAAATGAATAAATATATATATATATATATATATTTTTTTAAGGCATGTACTTTGATTTTTTGCCCATTTTTTTGAATGCCCCAATCCGCTAATTATATTTTGTTTTGTTTTGTTTTTCACTTGATTATTTTTTTTCTTCTCTTTTTTTTTCCCCTGATTTTCCTTATGTTTGTCTATCATAAGGATGTAAGCCTATCATAGTTGTTTCTTTTTCCTAGTAATTGTATTTGATTATTTTATGGACTACATGTTCATGGAGGATTTGGATCACAGAAGGGTTACAATGGGTACTGCAGGGGATTATTGGTGGGGGTGTCTGGGAGGGGGGTTTCATGGGAATTAATTCATCCGATTATACATGAGAGATATACAAAATCGTTCAAAATATCAAAAGATGGGGCATGGTCACGATGGGTGGACAATCACACAATAAATGAGGGAATCTGAATTTCTAGCCTGGAGAGCTCTGCCACAGTCTCCAAGGGAACAGCAATAGTCCTCTGAGTGCAGGGACAGTGTTTGTCAAAATTGGATGACCCACTGATGTGTTCTTTTTATTGATGACTACCCTTGTGAATCTTTGCTCTTGTAACTGAGACTTAGCCTGCAGTTGTGGGGTGCCTAAGGGTTGCCACCTGAGAACCTCCTTGTTGCTCAAATGTGGACTCTCTCTAAGCCAAACTCAGCATATGAATGCATTACCTTCTACCCAACGTGGGACATGACTCCCAGGGATGAGCCTCCCTGGCAATGAGGGATTAATACCAAGTACCAACTGGCAACATAACTGGAAAAAGGTCTTGAATTAAAGGGGGAAAAGGTAAATACAAATGATTTCAAGTGGTTAAGAGACTTCAAAGAGAGTCGGGAGGTCATCCCAGAGGTAACTCTAATGCACACCTCAGTAGGAGATCATAGAACATCTAAGTGCCTATCACCCCACACAGAGGGGCTCCTGATAGCTCTGGAGACACCCAGGTCCTATAGAAGGGGGGATAGCCCCAGAGACTGATGCCTTATCAGTGGGCTCTATTTTGGAATCTGTGCTCCTGAGAGTGACAGAATTGGACTCAAATATGTCCTCCCTGCATATGGTTCATCAGTCCCTTCTATTCAAACCTATATGTGATGCTGAAGTTTTTAGGTATACTTCCAGAGACTGGAGCCTCTGGCCTACCTATGTGCCAGGTGTGCATGGAATCTTGGTGGAGCTGCAGCTCCTACCCTATAGCTCAATGGACTCATCCAAGTCACCTGGCGAGGAGACAATGATGGGCAATGACCATCCCAGGGAATGAAGAGGGCCTGCATCTGCAGGCAAGATCATCCCACCCACCATATCCATGGGATATAAACCCTCTCTCAATTGGAGATGGAGTGGACATCACTATCCCAGTCGCCTCAGGATTGGGGGAAGAACTATGGACTAGAGTGGACTTGATGGTATTCTGTTGTACACATATGGTGATTCTAGCAATGGAAGAAATTATAACAATGAGGTGGAGCCAGTGGCCACTAGACACTTTTGGGGCAGGGAGGGGACGAGTAGTTGAAATACAGGGGCTTCTTTGGGATTTGGAGGTTGTCCTGAGTACCGCTGTGGCAATGGATATAGGCCATTTTAAATCAGCACACACCACTTAGAACTGTGTTGGAGAGAGTGTGGTCTACGATGTGAACTGTGGTCTATGGTTGGTGGCAAGGCCCCAGGATGTGTAAGTCCATTGAGGGTGCTGGGCCACACTTTTGTGAGATGTTTGTGTGGGATCTGGTGGGAGATATGGGAGATGGGCAACATGGGAATCCCAGTGGGTTCCGTGTAATATTTTGGGTAATCTAAGCACCTCTTAAATTATATATATATATATATATATATATATATAAATTTAAAAAAAATAAAAGAAAATAAGTGATGCCAGGGGTCTCGTGAGGAGGGCACGTGCAATTTGTCAGTCTTGTGTTGTCTTAAGTACACCCAACTTGTCCTTGATTTCAGTGGCTAATAAACCACAATTTAGATATAGTTGTGCAAGTGCAAGTCTTTCATTGCTCCTTTCTCAGAAAAAAGTTACCAAGTTTTTTGTTTCTGAGAAATGTTACCGATTTCACCATTCCTTCTGTTTTTGCTTTGGAGATGTTCTGATTCCTGTAAACAATACTGAGATGGTCTGGTTTATATATTTTAGGAAACTAAGTACAAAAAATAAACTAAAATTATATTAATAGAAAAACAGCTCAATTAGTTTTAGAATTTTCAAAGCTTCTTAAGTAGAGAAAATTCAATAAACACATTTTCCAGCAATCACTCCTATGAAAGTATTGATGTGATACATGATGAAAGGAAGAAAATATGGGCCTTCCACTACAAAAGTGTTTCAAATGGTGGTTACAAAGAGCTAAAAACATTGAGAAGTTTAAATTAAACTGAACAGTCTTTACCATGACTTTATTATTTAATGTCGTTAAAACTCATTTCCTTATCTATACAACTGAGAAATTGTTACATAATTTAGAAATTTGAAAAAGGATAAGTGATGTAATTTGAAATATAGCAGTATCAGACATGGTTCATGCCACACAAGTAATTTTTTTTTTCCTTTCTTCTATGTGGGAGGAGTTTTACAATTACTGAAATTGTTATGAACTCATATACAAAGTCCAATAAAGAAATAAACACAGTAAAAAAACAATATAAATTTGAATAATGTGATCTCTTAATAATCAATTTCCTTAATCAGTTAATAAAAAACATTAATAAGGTGATAAATTGACCATTTAGGGCA
>JAKSZT010050756.1:0-10289 GCA_026826555.1 Tolypeutes matacus | reverse complement strand
TTTAAGCAGAGCTGTTGGAATGGGACCCTGTGACTTGGCTTTTGGTAGGGTTTTAGCTGTGGCATTTATGGATTTTGTTCTTAGGCTGCCTTTTCAGCAAGGAAGTGTCTGGATGGTGTTTGCAGCTTTGCTTTTGAATCGCCATCTTCCCCTGTTCTCTATGTTAAGCTAACTCACACTTTACCTTTGGCAGCTTTTCCCACTCCTGAGTTTAGTCACTGATTAAAAAAGAGTCATTCCACAAGTAGTTACTGAACATTTACTGTCTACTAAGAGCTCTCTAGTGCTGGGGATATTGCAGTGAACAGGCATGGTCCCTGACCTCCTGGAACCCATATTATACTGGACGAGAGACTGGAAATAAAAAAGCAGCCTGCTTCATAGATCCATCTATTCATTTCACAAGCCCATTGAGCACATGCTCAGGACAGAGGATGCAGCAGAACTCCTGAGGGAAGATGGATAAGAACATTAACTACCCTTGCCCTTCCCCGGCCACCAATGAGTGCCCTGGTATGTCAGTAGAGCATCCAATGACTGGACTCCAGATTCCTCGATGAAGGCTGGGCTCAAGGAGTCTTCTCTGAATTGGGAGTGTTCTAAACCAATGGACCATCAGATACAGTTTAGAATTGCTTCCCCCAGGGTAACCCTGAGTTACCTGAAGGTAATGGCAGCCCTGAGACCGGGTGAACAAGTGACTCCCCAGTCTCCCAGGGCAGGGCATGAGCATATCTGGCAGCCCAGGCAGTGCAGGGTTGGCTGGCCAAGCTGGAGGTCTGAGTGTAGCACCTGACATGGATGCCCTTGGTACGACAAAGGAGATGGTCTGTAAGTGTGCACTTCTCAAGGTCTTTAACTATGACTCACTCCTGCTCAAGCTCCAGATCTTTCAACTGGGGCCAATCCCTATCAGTGTAGCAAGTGTGGGAAAGACTTCCAACACAGCTTGATCCTGCTGCCCTTCCAGTGCAACCAGTGCAGGAAGACCTTGAGACAGAGTGCACAGCTGATCACAGACCACAGCATCTACACCCAGTAGAGGCTATTGGAATGTAGTGCCTGTGGAAGGGCTTCAGCCAGCTGCTGGCTGCTGCAGCCCTAGAAATTCCACCCTACATGGAAGTCCAGAGGGTGTGGCTCATTCAGGAGATGTGAGAAATGTCTCAGGAGGTTATGCCCAAGGTTGATAGCAGTGGTCCCACACCTGAGGAAAGGACAGTGTGAAAGGCTCAGCCCAGAGTCCTCTCCATCCCGAGACAGAGGGGGAGAGGAAACCAAGCTAAGCCAGGATGCACCCAAGTGTCCATGTTCCTAAACCCAACTAAGCCACCCTAGAGGTGCACAAATAGGCTACAAAAATACCAGTGGGAATAGACTGTATGTGGGTTTGGTTCTCTTTTTCATATTCATCTGTTTTATTATTAACAAATATTAACTTGTGATATTCTTTGTTGTTGTTCCTTTGTTTCTTTGATTTTAAGATTAGCCAAGAAGAAGAGACCATGTCTGAAAGGGAAGAGGGACAGAAGTGATAAAACAACCATTTTGAATCCAACTGCCCAGAGGGGAGGGGACCAGGCATGGGGATAGAGCCCCACAGCCTTTAAGGTGTTATACACCAGGGGAGATAGGAAGTCTTAGTGACAAAGAGGATTTGTAAATGAGCCAGGGCCAGGCAGTATGTTGGTGGCCCACCCTGGATCCAACCATGCCTACGCTCCGTTTGGCTCTGGCTAAGTTAGGGCAGCACTGCAGGAGCAACCTGCATTCACCTGGGAAGACATGGCTCTGGGCTTTAGAGCAGAGGATGTTTATTGAGGACATGGGTACCTACATTGTGGCCCATTCCCATAAACTATCCCAGTCTCCTTGCTCTGGAGCAGAAAGGTGTCTGAGAGTCCAGCATTCCATGAGCTTAGATGAGCAAGTTGAGAGTCATAAGAATGTGGTGGCCTAAAAGACTCTTGCTCTCCAAGGCTTTTGGGGAGAAGCCCACTGAGGGCCTACTGGTGAGTCAGGAAGTCTTAGAAACCCCTCCTCACCATTAAGGTTTCCTTCTCCCTGGCAACCCAGGAATTCTGAAAGATTCTATTGCAGCGCAACCAACTTAAAGAGGTGAAGGAAGAGATTAAGGATATAAAGAAGAAACTGGGAGAACATACTGAAGAAATTGTAAACATAGACAAAAAGATAACAGATATGATGGTGATCAATGGCACAATCCAAGAAATCAAAAAGAGGCAGGATTCACATAACAACAGATTTGAACAGGCAGAGGAAAGAATTAGTGATATGGAAGACAATACAGCTGAAATCAAAGAGATTGTAGAACAGATAGACAAAAAGATAGAAAAAATCCAGCATGGACTCAGGGAATTAACCGATAACAAAATGCACAAACATACGCATTATGGGCATCCCAGAAGGAGAAGAGAAGGGAAAGGGAACAGAAGGAGTGTTGAAGGAAGTTATGGCTGAAAACTTCCCAACTCTATTGAGAGAGATGGATGTGCAGATCCAGGAAGCACAGCGCACCCCAAATAGTATAAATCCCAACAGGCCAACTCCAAGACATATACTTGTCAAAATGTCCAATGCTCAAGACAAAGAGAAAATACTCAAGGCAGCAAGAGAAAAGAGAACCATCACATTCTAGGGAAGCACAATAAGATTAAGTGCTGATTTCTCAGCTGAAACTATGGAGGCAAGAAGACAGTGGTATGACATAGTCGAAACACTAAAAGAAAAAAAACTTCCAGCCGCAAATTCTCTATCCAGCAAAATTGGCATTCAAAAATGATGGAGAGTTCAAAATATTCACAGATAAACAGAAATTAAGAGAGTATGTCAAGAAGAAACCAGCACTTCAAGAAATACTAAAGGAATCTCTACAGGTTGAAAGGAAAAAACAAAGGAGAGAGAGTTGGAGGAGAGTTTAAAAAAAACTGAAAAGACAAAAAGAGAAACAAAACAACATATGACATACATTAACCCAAAGAAAAAATGGCTGAAGTAAGAAATTCATTACGAGTAATAACACTGAATGTTAATGGATTAAATTCACCAATCAAAAGACACAGATTGGCAGAATGGATAAGAAAATATGATCCATCTATATGCTGTCTACAAGAAACCCAACTTCGAACCAGGGATTCAAGGAGGCTGAAAGTGAATGGCTGGAAAACCATTTTACAAGTTAACAATAGCCAAAAAAGGGCAGAAGTAGCTATTCTAATATCAGACAAAATAAACTTTAAATGCAAAACTATTGTAAGAGACAAAGATGGACACTACATATTGATAAAAGGAGTAATCTCTCATGAAGAGAGAACAATCATCAACATTTACACACCTAATCGGGGTGCCTCAAAATACGTGCAGCAAACTCTGGAAAAACTAAGAGGAGAAATAAATGCCTCTACAATTATAGCAGGGGACTTCAATACAACACTGTCATCATTAGACAGAACATCTGGATGGAGAATCAATAAAGAAACTAAGGCACTCAACAATACTTTAGAAGACCTGGACTTAATAGACATATACAGAACACTACACACAAATCAGCGGGATTTACATTCTTTTCGAGTGCACATGGAACATACTCCAAAATAGACCACATTGTACGCCACAGAACAACACTCAATGAATTCAGAAAGATTGAGATTATACAAAGTAATTTCTCTGACCAAAACGGAATGAAGTTGGAAATCACGAAGGGCCAGAGAAACAGGTTAGGCACAAGGATATAGAAGTTAAAGAACACACTCTTAGACAAACAGTGGGTCAAAGAGGAAATCTCAAAAGAAATCAGTAACTACCTTGAAAGTAATGAAAATGACAACACAACATATCAAAACCTATGGGATGCAGCGAAAGTAGTTCTGAGAGGGAAGATCATAGCCATAAATTCATATATTAAAAAAGAAGAAAGAGCTAAAATTGAAGACCTAACTGCACACTTGGAGGAATTGGAAAAACAACAACAAACTAAACCTAAAGGAAGTACAAAGAAGGAAATTACAAAGATTAGAACAGAACTAAATGAAATAGAGAATAAGAAAGCACTGGAAACAATAAACAAAACAAAAAGTTGGTTCTTCAAGAATATCAACAAAATTGGCAAACCCTTAGCCAGACTAACAAAGAAAAAGAGAGAACAAATGCAAATACATAAAATAAGGAATGAGCAAGGGGATATCACTAATGACCCCACAGAAATAAAGAGTATCATAAGAGGATACTGTGAAAAATTATATGCCAACAAGGATGACAATTTAGAGGAAATGGACAAGTTTCTAGAAACCTACAAACAGCCAACATTGATGAAAGAAGAAATAGATGAACTCAACAGCCCAATTCCAAGTAAAGAGGTAGACTCAGTCATCAAAAACCTCCCATCTAAGAAGAGTCCAGGGCCAGATGGCTTCACAGCTGAATTCTACCAAAGTTTCTGGAAAGAGCTAACATCAATTCTACTTAAGCTCTTCCATAAAAAAGAAGTAGAAGGAATATTGCCTGACTCATTCTATGATGCCAACATTACCCTATAACCAAAACAAATAAAGATACCACAAGAAAGGAAAATTACAGACTAATTTCTCTAATGAATTTAGATGCTAAAATCCTTAACTAAATAATTGCTAATCGCATTCAAAAACATCTCAAAAGGATTATACAGCATGACCAAGTGGGTTTCATCCCGGGTATGCAAGGATGGATCAATATAAGAAAATCAATCAATGTAATACACCACATAAACAAACTGAAAGAAAAAAATCACATGATCATCTCTATAGATGCCGAAAAAGCATTCGACAAAATACAGCACTCTTTCCTCATAAAAACACTACAAAAGATAGGAATAGATGGAAACTATCTGAAAGTGATCAAGGGTATATATGAAAAACTCAAAGCTAACATCATTTTCAATGCTGAAATCCTAAAAGCCTTCCCTCTGAGATCGGGAACAAGACAAGGATGCCCACTATCACCACTCCTATTTAACATTTTCTTAGAAGAACTTGCACGAGCACTGAGACAAGAAAAGGACATAAAACGCATCCAGATTGGAAAAGAAGTAAAAATTTCATTATTTGCAGATGACATGATCCTATATATAGAAAGCCCTGAAAAATCTACAAAAAGGCTTCTAGACTTATAAAGGAGTTCAGTAATGTTGCAGGCTATAAGATCAATGCTCAAAAATCAGTAGGATTTCTGTACACAAATAACGAGCAAACTGAGGAGGAAATCAGGAAAAACTTTCCATTTACAATAGTAAATAAAAGAATCAAATACCTAGGAATAAATTTATCTAAAGATGTAAAGGACTTATATACAGAAAACTACACAACACTGTTCAAGGAAAACAAAGAAGACTTAAATAAATGGAAATATACCCTGGTCATGGATAGGAAGACTAAACATCATCAAGATATCTATCCTACCAAAACTAAACTACAGATTTAATGCAATCCCAATAAAAGTCAACACTATATTTTTTAAGGAACTGGAAAAACTAACCACAAAATATATTTGGAGAGGCAAGAGGCCCCGAATTGCCAAAGATATATTGAAAAAGAAAAATGAAGTTGGAGGTATCACACTACATGACTTTAAAATATACTACAAAGTTACAGTGATCAAAACAGCATGGTATTGGCACAAGGATAGACCTACTGACCAATGGAACCGAATTGAGAGTTCTGATATAGATCCTCGCATATACAGTCATCTGATATTTGACAAGGCCACGAAGCCCACTCAGTTGGGAGAGAATGGCCTCTTTAACAAGTGGTGCTTGGAGAACTGGATATCCATATCCAAAAGAATGAGAGAATAATACCATCTCACACTTTTTACAAAAATCAATTCAACATGGATCAAAGATCTAAATATAAGAGCGAAAACCATAAAAACCTTGGAAGATAATGTAGGGAAGCATCTACAGTACCTTATAATTGGAAATGGTTTCATGAACTTCACAGCCAAAGCACGAGCAGCAAGAGAAAAAAATAGATAAATGGGATCTCATTAAAATTAAAAACTTCTGCACCTCAAAGGATGTTATTAAGAAAATAAAAAGGCAGCCTACCCAATGGGAAAAAATATTTGGCAGCCATATTTCTGATAGGGGCCTAATATCTTGCATATATAAAGAAATCCTACACCTTGAAAATAAAAGGACAAAAAAACCATTTAAAAAATGGGCAAGTGACCTGAAAAGACACTTCTCCAAGGAAGAAATACGAATGGCTAAAAAGCCCATGAAAAAATGCTCAACATCCCTTGCTATCAGGGAAATGCAAATCAAAACTACAATGAGATACCATCTTACACCCATCAGAATGGGAGCTATTAAAAAAACAGCAGACACTAAATGTTGGAGAGGATGTGAAGGAATAGGAACCCTCATCCACTGCTGGTGGGACTGCGGTATGGTCCAGCCAGTGTGGAGGACAGTTTGGCGGTTCCTCAGAAAACTAACAATAGATCTTCCGTATGATCCAGCAATTCCACTGCTGGGTATATACGGAGAAGAACTGAAAGCAAAGACTCAAACAGATATATGCACACCAATGTTCATCGCAGCTTTATCCACCATTGCCAAAAGTTAGAATCAGCCCCATTACCCATCAACAGACGAATGGATAAGCAAAATGTGGTATATACAAACAATGGAATATTACTCAGCTGTAAGAATGAACAAACTGCTAACACATGGAATAACGTGGAAGAATCTTGAAGACCTTATCTTGATTGACGCAAGCCAGGCACTGAAGGATGAACAGTATATGACCTCACTGATCTGAACTGAGGAAAGTGAGCAGTCTCTGAGAACCATTGTCTGAAAGATAGGTTAACAAAGGAGAGTGAGAGAAGAGCAGGCTTTGAGCCATCACCCATATGGACATAATCTATGGTAAAGAGATAGTGTGTGGCTGCATGTTGGTGGATGGGGCAGATGAGTGGTGGTGTTCCTGGGTTTGGTGGGGCAGCACTGGTGGGTGGGTGGATTAGGAAGGGCAGGTTCAAATCCCCAGGGCATGTAAGTGTGAATCTTGACATTCCATGGGTCAGTAGAGGGTGGTATCATGGGCCCTGGGGGACTGGGGTGAAGGGAACCATCAAGATCTAATGGGGTGTTGGGTGGTCATGGGGAAGGTTTTTCATTACCTTACAGTAATGGACACAGGACATGGTAAATATCATCAAAATTATTAAACTGTATCATCTAAATTGAAAACTATGCTGGAAATCATTGACAATGTTTAGTTGCTATATTTTGCTATCTGTATAACAGTTATAACAATGCTAACATCCGAAAAAAGGTGGGTGTTAATATGGGGTGGGGAAGGGGGGTGGTTTTGTATCTGGGAGTCCCCGGCACTCTGTGTGTGACTTTGCTTTGACCTAAAACTTCTTTGAAAATTAAATGAAAAATTGGGAGACAATGGGGTTTGAGAGGGAGAAGTTGTCACGGCACACCGGATATCCGATAACACTGTGATAAAAGGAAGGAAATAAAAGAAAAGAGAAAGGAAAAAAAAATGAATAAGTAAATAAATATATATATGTGTGTATATATATATATATATTTTTTAAAGGCATTTCCTTTTATTTATGCCCATTTTTTTGAAAGTCCCAATCTGCTAATTATATTTTGTTTTGTTTTGTTTTTTGTTTGATTATTTTTTTTTCTTCTCTTTTTTTCCCCCTGAGTTTGTCTCTTGCATGTAAGCTTATCATACTTGTTTCTATTTCCTAGTAAGTGTATTTGATTATTTTATGGACTACATGTTCATGGAGGATTTGGATCACAGAAGGGTTACAATGGGTACTGCAGGGTTTTATTGGGGGGGGTATCTGGGAGGGGGGTTTCATGGGAATTAGTTCATCCGAATATACATGAGAGATATACAAAATCGTTCAAAAGATCAAAAGATGGGGCATGGTCACGATGGGTGGACAATCACACAATAAATGAGGGAATCTGAATTTCTAGCCTGGAGAGCTCAGCCACAGTCTCCAAGGGAGCAGCAATAGTCCTCTGAGTGCAGGGATAGTGTCTGTCAAAAGAGGATAACCCACTGATATGTTCTCTTTATTGATGACTACACTTGTGAGTAACTCTTGTAACTGAGACTTAGCCTGCAGTTGTGGGGTGCCTAAGGGTTGCCACCGGAGATCCTCCTTGTTGCTCAAATGTGGCCTCTCTCTAAGCCAAACTCAGCATATGAATGCATTACCTTCCCCCCAACGTGGGACATGACTCCCGGGGATGAGCCTCCCTGGCAACGAGGGATTAATACCAAGTGCCAACTGGCAACACAACTGGAAAAAGACCTTGAGTGAAAGGGAGAAAAGGTAAATACAAATGAGTTTAAGTGGCTAAGAGACTTCAAAGAGAGTCGGGAGGTCATCCCAGAGGTAACTCATACGCACACCTCAGTAGGAGCTCATAGAATATCTAAGTGCCTATCACCCCACACAGAGGGGCTCCTGAGAGCTCTGGAGACACCCAGGTCCTATATAAGGGGTGATAGCCCCAGAGACTGATGCCTTATCAGTGGGCTCTATTTTGGAATCTGTGCTCCTGAAAGTGACAGAATTGGACTCAAATAAGTCCTCCCTGCATATGGTTCATCAGTCCCTTATATTCAAACCTATATGTGATGCTGAAGTTTTTAGGTATACTTCCAGAGACTGGAGCCTCTGGCCTACCTATGTGCCAGGTGTGCGTGGAATCTTGGTGGAGCCGCAACTCCTACCCTACAGCTCAATGGACGCATCCAAGTCATATGGCGAGGAGACAACGATGGGCAATGGCCATCCCAGGGAATGGAGAGTGCCTGCATCTGCAGGCATGATCATTCCACCCACCATATCCATTGGATATAAGCCGTCTCTCAATTGGAGGTGGAGTGGACATCACCATCCCAGTCACCTCAGGATTGGAGGAAGAACTATGGACTAGAGTGGACTTGATGTATTCTGTTGTACACATATGGTGATTCTAGCAATGGAAGAAATTATAACAATGAAGTGGAGCCAGTGGCCACTTGACACTTTTGGGGCACAGAGGGGACAAGCAGTTGAAATACAGGGGCTTCTTTGGGATTTGGAGGTTGTCCTGAGTACCGCTGTGGCAACAGATATAGGCCATTTTAAATCAGCACACTCCAGTCAGAACTGTGTGGGAGAGAGTGTGGTCTACGATGTGAACTATGGTCTATGGTTGGTGGCAAGGCCCCAGGATGTGTAAGTCCATTGAGGGTGGTGAGCCACACTTGTGGGAGATGTTTCTGTGGGATGTGGTGGGAGGTATGGGAGGTGGGCAACATGGGAATCCCAGTGGTTTCCGTGTAATATTTTGGTTAATCTAAGCACCTCTTAAATTTTATTTATATATAAATAAATAAATAAATAAATAAATAAATAAATAAATAAATAAATAAATAAATAAAAGAAAAGAAAATAAGTGATGCCAGGGGTCTCGTGAAGAGGGCACGTGCAATTTGTCAGTCTTGTGTTGTCTTAAGTACACCCAACTTGTCCTTGATTTCAGTGGCTTATAAACCGCAGTTTAGATATAGTTGTGCAAGTGCAGGTCTTTCATGCTCCTTTCTCAGACAAAAGATACCAAGGTTTTTGTCTCTGAGAAAAGTTACAGATTTACACTATTCTATCTCTTTTTGCTTTGGAGATGTTCTGATTCCAGTAAACAAAACTGAGATGATCTGGTTTATATCTTTTAGGAAACTAAGTACAAGAATAAACTAAAATTATATTAAGAGAAAAACAGCTCAATTAGTTTTAGAATTTTCAAAGCTTCTTAAGTAGAGAAAATTCAATAAACATACTTTCCAGCAATCACTCCTATGAAAGTATTGATTTGATACATGATGAAAGGAAGAAAATATGGGCCTTCCACTACAAAATTGTTTCAAATGATGGTTACAAAGGTATAAAAACATTGAGAAGTTTAAAATAAACTGAACAGTCTTTACCATGACTTTATTACTTAATGTCTTTAAAACTCATTTCCTTATCTATACAACTGAGAAATTGTTACATAATTTAGAAATTTGAAAAAGGATAAGTGATGTAATTTGAAATATAGCAGTATCAGACATGGTTCATGCCACACAAGTAATTTTCTTTTTCCTTTCTTCTATGTGGGAGGAGTTTTACAATTACTGAAATTGTCATGAACTCATATACAAACAAGTCCAATAAAGAAATAAACACAGTAAAAAACAATATAAATTTGAAGAATGTGA
>JAKSZT010050755.1:0-10289 GCA_026826555.1 Tolypeutes matacus | reverse complement strand
TTTAAGCAGAGCTGTTGGAATGGGACCCTGTGACTTGGCTTTTGGTAGGGTTTTAGCTGTGGCATTTATGGATTTTGTTCTTAGGCTGCCTTTTCAGCAAGGAAGTGTCTGGATGGTGTTTGCAGCTTTGCTTTTGAATCGCCATCTTCCCCTGTTCTCTATGTTAAGCTAACTCACACTTTACCTTTGGCAGCTTTTCCCACTCCTGAGTTTAGTCACTGATTAAAAAAGAGTCATTCCACAAGTAGTTACTGAACATTTACTGTCTACTAAGAGCTCTCTAGTGCTGGGGATATTGCAGTGAACAGGCATGGTCCCTGACCTCCTGGAACCCATATTATACTGGACGAGAGACTGGAAATAAAAAAGCAGCCTGCTTCATAGATCCATCTATTCATTTCACAAGCCCATTGAGCACATGCTCAGGACAGAGGATGCAGCAGAACTCCTGAGGGAAGATGGATAAGAACATTAACTACCCTTGCCCTTCCCCGGCCACCAATGAGTGCCCTGGTATGTCAGTAGAGCATCCAATGACTGGACTCCAGATTCCTCGATGAAGGCTGGGCTCAAGGAGTCTTCTCTGAATTGGGAGTGTTCTAAACCAATGGACCATCAGATACAGTTTAGAATTGCTTCCCCCAGGGTAACCCTGAGTTACCTGAAGGTAATGGCAGCCCTGAGACCGGGTGAACAAGTGACTCCCCAGTCTCCCAGGGCAGGGCATGAGCATATCTGGCAGCCCAGGCAGTGCAGGGTTGGCTGGCCAAGCTGGAGGTCTGAGTGTAGCACCTGACATGGATGCCCTTGGTACGACAAAGGAGATGGTCTGTAAGTGTGCACTTCTCAAGGTCTTTAACTATGACTCACTCCTGCTCAAGCTCCAGATCTTTCAACTGGGGCCAATCCCTATCAGTGTAGCAAGTGTGGGAAAGACTTCCAACACAGCTTGATCCTGCTGCCCTTCCAGTGCAACCAGTGCAGGAAGACCTTGAGACAGAGTGCACAGCTGATCACAGACCACAGCATCTACACCCAGTAGAGGCTATTGGAATGTAGTGCCTGTGGAAGGGCTTCAGCCAGCTGCTGGCTGCTGCAGCCCTAGAAATTCCACCCTACATGGAAGTCCAGAGGGTGTGGCTCATTCAGGAGATGTGAGAAATGTCTCAGGAGGTTATGCCCAAGGTTGATAGCAGTGGTCCCACACCTGAGGAAAGGACAGTGTGAAAGGCTCAGCCCAGAGTCCTCTCCATCCCGAGACAGAGGGGGAGAGGAAACCAAGCTAAGCCAGGATGCACCCAAGTGTCCATGTTCCTAAACCCAACTAAGCCACCCTAGAGGTGCACAAATAGGCTACAAAAATACCAGTGGGAATAGACTGTATGTGGGTTTGGTTCTCTTTTTCATATTCATCTGTTTTATTATTAACAAATATTAACTTGTGATATTCTTTGTTGTTGTTCCTTTGTTTCTTTGATTTTAAGATTAGCCAAGAAGAAGAGACCATGTCTGAAAGGGAAGAGGGACAGAAGTGATAAAACAACCATTTTGAATCCAACTGCCCAGAGGGGAGGGGACCAGGCATGGGGATAGAGCCCCACAGCCTTTAAGGTGTTATACACCAGGGGAGATAGGAAGTCTTAGTGACAAAGAGGATTTGTAAATGAGCCAGGGCCAGGCAGTATGTTGGTGGCCCACCCTGGATCCAACCATGCCTACGCTCCGTTTGGCTCTGGCTAAGTTAGGGCAGCACTGCAGGAGCAACCTGCATTCACCTGGGAAGACATGGCTCTGGGCTTTAGAGCAGAGGATGTTTATTGAGGACATGGGTACCTACATTGTGGCCCATTCCCATAAACTATCCCAGTCTCCTTGCTCTGGAGCAGAAAGGTGTCTGAGAGTCCAGCATTCCATGAGCTTAGATGAGCAAGTTGAGAGTCATAAGAATGTGGTGGCCTAAAAGACTCTTGCTCTCCAAGGCTTTTGGGGAGAAGCCCACTGAGGGCCTACTGGTGAGTCAGGAAGTCTTAGAAACCCCTCCTCACCATTAAGGTTTCCTTCTCCCTGGCAACCCAGGAATTCTGAAAGATTCTATTGCAGCGCAACCAACTTAAAGAGGTGAAGGAAGAGATTAAGGATATAAAGAAGAAACTGGGAGAACATACTGAAGAAATTGTAAACATAGACAAAAAGATAACAGATATGATGGTGATCAATGGCACAATCCAAGAAATCAAAAAGAGGCAGGATTCACATAACAACAGATTTGAACAGGCAGAGGAAAGAATTAGTGATATGGAAGACAATACAGCTGAAATCAAAGAGATTGTAGAACAGATAGACAAAAAGATAGAAAAAATCCAGCATGGACTCAGGGAATTAACCGATAACAAAATGCACAAACATACGCATTATGGGCATCCCAGAAGGAGAAGAGAAGGGAAAGGGAACAGAAGGAGTGTTGAAGGAAGTTATGGCTGAAAACTTCCCAACTCTATTGAGAGAGATGGATGTGCAGATCCAGGAAGCACAGCGCACCCCAAATAGTATAAATCCCAACAGGCCAACTCCAAGACATATACTTGTCAAAATGTCCAATGCTCAAGACAAAGAGAAAATACTCAAGGCAGCAAGAGAAAAGAGAACCATCACATTCTAGGGAAGCACAATAAGATTAAGTGCTGATTTCTCAGCTGAAACTATGGAGGCAAGAAGACAGTGGTATGACATAGTCGAAACACTAAAAGAAAAAAAACTTCCAGCCGCAAATTCTCTATCCAGCAAAATTGGCATTCAAAAATGATGGAGAGTTCAAAATATTCACAGATAAACAGAAATTAAGAGAGTATGTCAAGAAGAAACCAGCACTTCAAGAAATACTAAAGGAATCTCTACAGGTTGAAAGGAAAAAACAAAGGAGAGAGAGTTGGAGGAGAGTTTAAAAAAAACTGAAAAGACAAAAAGAGAAACAAAACAACATATGACATACATTAACCCAAAGAAAAAATGGCTGAAGTAAGAAATTCATTACGAGTAATAACACTGAATGTTAATGGATTAAATTCACCAATCAAAAGACACAGATTGGCAGAATGGATAAGAAAATATGATCCATCTATATGCTGTCTACAAGAAACCCAACTTCGAACCAGGGATTCAAGGAGGCTGAAAGTGAATGGCTGGAAAACCATTTTACAAGTTAACAATAGCCAAAAAAGGGCAGAAGTAGCTATTCTAATATCAGACAAAATAAACTTTAAATGCAAAACTATTGTAAGAGACAAAGATGGACACTACATATTGATAAAAGGAGTAATCTCTCATGAAGAGAGAACAATCATCAACATTTACACACCTAATCGGGGTGCCTCAAAATACGTGCAGCAAACTCTGGAAAAACTAAGAGGAGAAATAAATGCCTCTACAATTATAGCAGGGGACTTCAATACAACACTGTCATCATTAGACAGAACATCTGGATGGAGAATCAATAAAGAAACTAAGGCACTCAACAATACTTTAGAAGACCTGGACTTAATAGACATATACAGAACACTACACACAAATCAGCGGGATTTACATTCTTTTCGAGTGCACATGGAACATACTCCAAAATAGACCACATTGTACGCCACAGAACAACACTCAATGAATTCAGAAAGATTGAGATTATACAAAGTAATTTCTCTGACCAAAACGGAATGAAGTTGGAAATCACGAAGGGCCAGAGAAACAGGTTAGGCACAAGGATATAGAAGTTAAAGAACACACTCTTAGACAAACAGTGGGTCAAAGAGGAAATCTCAAAAGAAATCAGTAACTACCTTGAAAGTAATGAAAATGACAACACAACATATCAAAACCTATGGGATGCAGCGAAAGTAGTTCTGAGAGGGAAGATCATAGCCATAAATTCATATATTAAAAAAGAAGAAAGAGCTAAAATTGAAGACCTAACTGCACACTTGGAGGAATTGGAAAAACAACAACAAACTAAACCTAAAGGAAGTACAAAGAAGGAAATTACAAAGATTAGAACAGAACTAAATGAAATAGAGAATAAGAAAGCACTGGAAACAATAAACAAAACAAAAAGTTGGTTCTTCAAGAATATCAACAAAATTGGCAAACCCTTAGCCAGACTAACAAAGAAAAAGAGAGAACAAATGCAAATACATAAAATAAGGAATGAGCAAGGGGATATCACTAATGACCCCACAGAAATAAAGAGTATCATAAGAGGATACTGTGAAAAATTATATGCCAACAAGGATGACAATTTAGAGGAAATGGACAAGTTTCTAGAAACCTACAAACAGCCAACATTGATGAAAGAAGAAATAGATGAACTCAACAGCCCAATTCCAAGTAAAGAGGTAGACTCAGTCATCAAAAACCTCCCATCTAAGAAGAGTCCAGGGCCAGATGGCTTCACAGCTGAATTCTACCAAAGTTTCTGGAAAGAGCTAACATCAATTCTACTTAAGCTCTTCCATAAAAAAGAAGTAGAAGGAATATTGCCTGACTCATTCTATGATGCCAACATTACCCTATAACCAAAACAAATAAAGATACCACAAGAAAGGAAAATTACAGACTAATTTCTCTAATGAATTTAGATGCTAAAATCCTTAACTAAATAATTGCTAATCGCATTCAAAAACATCTCAAAAGGATTATACAGCATGACCAAGTGGGTTTCATCCCGGGTATGCAAGGATGGATCAATATAAGAAAATCAATCAATGTAATACACCACATAAACAAACTGAAAGAAAAAAATCACATGATCATCTCTATAGATGCCGAAAAAGCATTCGACAAAATACAGCACTCTTTCCTCATAAAAACACTACAAAAGATAGGAATAGATGGAAACTATCTGAAAGTGATCAAGGGTATATATGAAAAACTCAAAGCTAACATCATTTTCAATGCTGAAATCCTAAAAGCCTTCCCTCTGAGATCGGGAACAAGACAAGGATGCCCACTATCACCACTCCTATTTAACATTTTCTTAGAAGAACTTGCACGAGCACTGAGACAAGAAAAGGACATAAAACGCATCCAGATTGGAAAAGAAGTAAAAATTTCATTATTTGCAGATGACATGATCCTATATATAGAAAGCCCTGAAAAATCTACAAAAAGGCTTCTAGACTTATAAAGGAGTTCAGTAATGTTGCAGGCTATAAGATCAATGCTCAAAAATCAGTAGGATTTCTGTACACAAATAACGAGCAAACTGAGGAGGAAATCAGGAAAAACTTTCCATTTACAATAGTAAATAAAAGAATCAAATACCTAGGAATAAATTTATCTAAAGATGTAAAGGACTTATATACAGAAAACTACACAACACTGTTCAAGGAAAACAAAGAAGACTTAAATAAATGGAAATATACCCTGGTCATGGATAGGAAGACTAAACATCATCAAGATATCTATCCTACCAAAACTAAACTACAGATTTAATGCAATCCCAATAAAAGTCAACACTATATTTTTTAAGGAACTGGAAAAACTAACCACAAAATATATTTGGAGAGGCAAGAGGCCCCGAATTGCCAAAGATATATTGAAAAAGAAAAATGAAGTTGGAGGTATCACACTACATGACTTTAAAATATACTACAAAGTTACAGTGATCAAAACAGCATGGTATTGGCACAAGGATAGACCTACTGACCAATGGAACCGAATTGAGAGTTCTGATATAGATCCTCGCATATACAGTCATCTGATATTTGACAAGGCCACGAAGCCCACTCAGTTGGGAGAGAATGGCCTCTTTAACAAGTGGTGCTTGGAGAACTGGATATCCATATCCAAAAGAATGAGAGAATAATACCATCTCACACTTTTTACAAAAATCAATTCAACATGGATCAAAGATCTAAATATAAGAGCGAAAACCATAAAAACCTTGGAAGATAATGTAGGGAAGCATCTACAGTACCTTATAATTGGAAATGGTTTCATGAACTTCACAGCCAAAGCACGAGCAGCAAGAGAAAAAAATAGATAAATGGGATCTCATTAAAATTAAAAACTTCTGCACCTCAAAGGATGTTATTAAGAAAATAAAAAGGCAGCCTACCCAATGGGAAAAAATATTTGGCAGCCATATTTCTGATAGGGGCCTAATATCTTGCATATATAAAGAAATCCTACACCTTGAAAATAAAAGGACAAAAAAACCATTTAAAAAATGGGCAAGTGACCTGAAAAGACACTTCTCCAAGGAAGAAATACGAATGGCTAAAAAGCCCATGAAAAAATGCTCAACATCCCTTGCTATCAGGGAAATGCAAATCAAAACTACAATGAGATACCATCTTACACCCATCAGAATGGGAGCTATTAAAAAAACAGCAGACACTAAATGTTGGAGAGGATGTGAAGGAATAGGAACCCTCATCCACTGCTGGTGGGACTGCGGTATGGTCCAGCCAGTGTGGAGGACAGTTTGGCGGTTCCTCAGAAAACTAACAATAGATCTTCCGTATGATCCAGCAATTCCACTGCTGGGTATATACGGAGAAGAACTGAAAGCAAAGGCCCAAACAGATATATGCACACTAATGTTCATCGCAGCTTTATCCACCATTGCCAAAAGTTAGAATCAGCCCCGTTACCCATCAACAGACGAATGGATAAGCAAAATGTGGTATATACAAACAATGGAATATTACTCAGCTGTAAGAATGAACAAACTGCTAACACATGGAATAACGTGGAAGAATCTTGAAGACCTTATCTTGATTGACGCAAGCCAGGCACTGAAGGATGAACAGTATATGACCTCACTGATCTGAACTGAGGAAAGTGAGCAGTCTCTGAGAACCATTGTCTGAAAGATAGGTTAACAAAGGAGAGTGAGAGAAGAGCAGGCTTTGAGCCATCACCCATATGGACATAATCTATGGTAAAGAGATAGTGTGTGGCTGCATGTTGGTGGATGGGGCAGATGAGTGGTGGTGTTCCTGGGTTTGGTGGGGCAGCACTGGTGGGTGGGTGGATTAGGAAGGGCAGGTTCAAATCCCCAGGGCATGTAAGTGTGAATCTTGACATTCCATGGGTCAGTAGAGGGTGGTATCATGGGCCCTGGGGGACTGGGGTGAAGGGAACCATCAAGATCTAATGGGGTGTTGGGTGGTCATGGGGAAGGTTTTTCATTACCTTACAGTAATGGACACAGGACATGGTAAATATCATCAAAATTATTAAACTGTATCATCTAAATTGAAAACTATGCTGGAAATCATTGACAATGTTTAGTTGCTATATTTTGCTATCTGTATAACAGTTATAACAATGCTAACATCCGAAAAAAGGTGGGTGTTAATATGGGGTGGGGAAGGGGGGTGGTTTTGTATCTGGGAGTCCCCGGCACTCTGTGTGTGACTTTGCTTTGACCTAAAACTTCTTTGAAAATTAAATGAAAAATTGGGAGACAATGGGGTTTGAGAGGGAGAAGTTGTCACGGCACACCGGATATCCGATAACACTGTGATAAAAGGAAGGAAATAAAAGAAAAGAGAAAGGAAAAAAAAATGAATAAGTAAATAAATATATATATGTGTGTATATATATATATATATTTTTTAAAGGCATTTCCTTTTATTTATGCCCATTTTTTTGAAAGTCCCAATCTGCTAATTATATTTTGTTTTGTTTTGTTTTTTGTTTGATTATTTTTTTTTCTTCTCTTTTTTTCCCCCTGAGTTTGTCTCTTGCATGTAAGCTTATCATACTTGTTTCTATTTCCTAGTAAGTGTATTTGATTA
This sequence comes from Tolypeutes matacus, assembly GCA_026826555.1. NCBI lineage: Eukaryota > Metazoa > Chordata > Mammalia > Cingulata > Chlamyphoridae > Tolypeutes > Tolypeutes matacus. The sequence continues at coordinate 2,499 of JAKSZT010050755.1, read as the reverse complement.
TTTTATGGACTACATGTTCATGGAGGATTTGGATCACAGAAGGGTTACAATGGGTACTGCAGGGTTTTATTGGGGGGGGTATCTGGGAGGGGGGTTTCATGGGAATTAGTTCATCCGAATATACATGAGAGATATACAAAATCGTTCAAAAGATCAAAAGATGGGGCATGGTCACGATGGGTGGACAATCACACAATAAATGAGGGAATCTGAATTTCTAGCCTGGAGAGCTCAGCCACAGTCTCCAAGGGAGCAGCAATAGTCCTCTGAGTGCAGGGATAGTGTCTGTCAAAAGAGGATAACCCACTGATATGTTCTCTTTATTGATGACTACACTTGTGAGTAACTCTTGTAACTGAGACTTAGCCTGCAGTTGTGGGGTGCCTAAGGGTTGCCACCGGAGATCCTCCTTGTTGCTCAAATGTGGCCTCTCTCTAAGCCAAACTCAGCATATGAATGCATTACCTTCCCCCCAACGTGGGACATGACTCCCGGGGATGAGCCTCCCTGGCAACGAGGGATTAATACCAAGTGCCAACTGGCAACACAACTGGAAAAAGACCTTGAGTGAAAGGGAGAAAAGGTAAATACAAATGAGTTTAAGTGGCTAAGAGACTTCAAAGAGAGTCGGGAGGTCATCCCAGAGGTAACTCATACGCACACCTCAGTAGGAGCTCATAGAATATCTAAGTGCCTATCACCCCACACAGAGGGGCTCCTGAGAGCTCTGGAGACACCCAGGTCCTATATAAGGGGTGATAGCCCCAGAGACTGATGCCTTATCAGTGGGCTCTATTTTGGAATCTGTGCTCCTGAAAGTGACAGAATTGGACTCAAATAAGTCCTCCCTGCATATGGTTCATCAGTCCCTTATATTCAAACCTATATGTGATGCTGAAGTTTTTAGGTATACTTCCAGAGACTGGAGCCTCTGGCCTACCTATGTGCCAGGTGTGCGTGGAATCTTGGTGGAGCCGCAACTCCTACCCTACAGCTCAATGGACGCATCCAAGTCATATGGCGAGGAGACAACGATGGGCAATGGCCATCCCAGGGAATGGAGAGTGCCTGCATCTGCAGGCATGATCATTCCACCCACCATATCCATTGGATATAAGCCGTCTCTCAATTGGAGGTGGAGTGGACATCACCATCCCAGTCACCTCAGGATTGGAGGAAGAACTATGGACTAGAGTGGACTTGATGTATTCTGTTGTACACATATGGTGATTCTAGCAATGGAAGAAATTATAACAATGAAGTGGAGCCAGTGGCCACTTGACACTTTTGGGGCACAGAGGGGACAAGCAGTTGAAATACAGGGGCTTCTTTGGGATTTGGAGGTTGTCCTGAGTACCGCTGTGGCAACAGATATAGGCCATTTTAAATCAGCACACTCCAGTCAGAACTGTGTGGGAGAGAGTGTGGTCTACGATGTGAACTATGGTCTATGGTTGGTGGCAAGGCCCCAGGATGTGTAAGTCCATTGAGGGTGGTGAGCCACACTTGTGGGAGATGTTTCTGTGGGATGTGGTGGGAGGTATGGGAGGTGGGCAACATGGGAATCCCAGTGGTTTCCGTGTAATATTTTGGTTAATCTAAGCACCTCTTAAATTTTATTTATATATAAATAAATAAATAAATAAATAAATAAATAAATAAATAAATAAATAAATAAATAAAAGAAAAGAAAATAAGTGATGCCAGGGGTCTCGTGAAGAGGGCACGTGCAATTTGTCAGTCTTGTGTTGTCTTAAGTACACCCAACTTGTCCTTGATTTCAGTGGCTTATAAACCGCAGTTTAGATATAGTTGTGCAAGTGCAGGTCTTTCATGCTCCTTTCTCAGACAAAAGATACCAAGGTTTTTGTCTCTGAGAAAAGTTACAGATTTACACTATTCTATCTCTTTTTGCTTTGGAGATGTTCTGATTCCAGTAAACAAAACTGAGATGATCTGGTTTATATCTTTTAGGAAACTAAGTACAAGAATAAACTAAAATTATATTAAGAGAAAAACAGCTCAATTAGTTTTAGAATTTTCAAAGCTTCTTAAGTAGAGAAAATTCAATAAACATACTTTCCAGCAATCACTCCTATGAAAGTATTGATTTGATACATGATGAAAGGAAGAAAATATGGGCCTTCCACTACAAAATTGTTTCAAATGATGGTTACAAAGGTATAAAAACATTGAGAAGTTTAAAATAAACTGAACAGTCTTTACCATGACTTTATTACTTAATGTCTTTAAAACTCATTTCCTTATCTATACAACTGAGAAATTGTTACATAATTTAGAAATTTGAAAAAGGATAAGTGATGTAATTTGAAATATAGCAGTATCAGACATGGTTCATGCCACACAAGTAATTTTCTTTTTCCTTTCTTCTATGTGGGAGGAGTTTTACAATTACTGAAATTGTCATGAACTCATATACAAACAAGTCCAATAAAGAAATAAACACAGTAAAAAACAATATAAATTTGAAGAATGTGA
>JAKSZT010050754.1:210287-223677 GCA_026826555.1 Tolypeutes matacus | reverse complement strand
TTTCTCTTGCTGTTTTCAGTATTCTTTTTTGTCTTGAGCATTGGAGAATTTGTTAAGTATATGTCTTTGATTAGGCCAGCTAGGATTTATACCATTTGAAGTGCACTGTTCTTCTTGGACTTGAAAGTCCACCTCTCTCAAAAGGGTTGGGAACTTTTCAGTCATTATTTCCTCTACCACTTGTCTCTCCCCTTTCCCTTATCTTCTCCCTCTTGGATGCCTATAATGCACATGTTTGTGCATTCCATATTGTCATTCAAATCACTAAGTCATTGCTGGATTTTTCTATCTTTTTATCTATCTGTTCTACTATTTGTCTGATTTCAGATGTACTGTCTTCCACATCACTGATGCTTTCTTCTGCCTATTCAAATATGCTGTTGTGTGCTTACAGTGTATTTTTTATTTCTTGCATTGTACAATTCATTACCATCATATCCATTTTCATGTTTACAATTTCTTCAGTATGTTCTCCTAGTGTCTCCTTTATATCTACAATATCTTCCTTCACTTTATTAAGTTGATTCATATTATTTGGACAGCTCTGATTAGTTGTTCCTTGTTCTACATCTCCTCATGGTTTTTAGTTTTTTGTTGGACTGGGCCATATCTTCCTGCTTCTTATTATAGCTTGTAACTTTTTAATTGATGTCTAAGCCTCTGTTTATCTTGATGGGTTTATTTAGTTTATTAGCTTCCCTATTGTATGGTTTTATTTTGTTGTTTTTGTGTGGTAAGGTTTCAATTTGACAATTCATTCCTCTTATTCTGTTTCCTTGTTGTTGTCTATGTTCCCTTGAACAAAAGATTAGGGCCAGAGAAAAAGAAAGAGATGGGAAGAGACTAAGAATAATAGTAGTAATAATAACCTAATGTAGGAGAGGAACCGTACAAGACCTAGTAAACAGAAAAATTATCATGAGTAAGAAGTGCAGCAGGATAAGATTAGAAAAGTGGCATAGGAACAATGAAACAAAGAAATATATAGAATGAATTAAAAGATTTGAAGGGGTGAGAAGAGGTGAAAAGTTAAAAGAAAACAGGGAAAGAATAAAGTTAAAAAGAAGAAAGAAAAGAGAGAAAAAAGGAGAGTACTAAAAAAAATGGAGAACAAACAAAAAGAGGTAGACAGAAAGAACAACAGAAAACAGAAGATATAGAGATGAAGGAGAGAATAGAACTAGCATAGGTAGAGAAAATTGGTTAAAAAAAAAAAAACTAGCAGAGAATCAAAGGAAGGGAAAACATAACAAGAAACAAGACAGCAGTGATTCATTTTAAAAAGAAGGAATCAGAAAAAATATTTAAATAAATAAAAACAAAAATAAACACAGAAAAACAACCTTCTCTCTTAGACACCTAAGGATCTTCTCAGGCTGCTGGTGTTTATCAATCAATGACCCTGCAGCCTACTCTCTGCAGGTTTTGAAAGAGGTTTTAGCGAGCAAAATAAGGAAAGTTAGAAACGGAATATTTTCTTTTTAAAATAAGAGAACCAAGAAATAATAATACCAAGAGAATGTCTACCTGTTCCTGTAATAAAGTCAGCTGGATACCTGATAACTCAGTGGATCACTTCTCAAAGAGACAGGAATTGAACCAGGGACCTCATATATTCTAGGCAGGAATTATTCCACTGAGCTAATCTGTCTCCTTAGGTTAGCTAGCCTTTCTGACAGCTATCCACCTCTTTTCCCTTGGGCAAGTTAGATTTCCTACAGTCTACAGGATTCCTCCTGATCAGCTGCCTGTCTCTGCCTCTTTTCTGATCTTATTCCTCTAATGACCTAGGCAGCTGGGCATGAAAGCCTGCCTGAGGCAATCCCCCCTCACATCTCCCTGTCAAACCCAGGTCCCTTCTAATAATCAGAAGTGTTCTATCTGGCTAAATTCACCATAAAAATAACCTCTCTTCCTTCCCAGGCCCCTCTTCCTTGAAGGGAATCTGCTGTCACACTCCCTTTGGAACAGAGAGCTAGTGGCTCCATCTAGGCTACCTGCCCTGAGGGCAGGGTGTATGTGCCAATTCCAGCCACTCGGATAAGGAACCTACAATTTTCCCCTGCCTTTTCTATCTGTGCACAACCTTCCTAGATGACTCAGAGCAACTTCCCCTTCTATATATATCCAAAGGAGCAGTTGGGGAGGAAGACATCTGCTTTCCTATCAGATTCAATTCTCCATGAGTTTTACCATTGCTTGATATCTTGGGGATGGAGAACAGAGTCTTTCCTGGCACTGGGTGGTGTTATAACTCATGGTTATTTGTTTTTGCTTCTTCATATTTCTGTCCCTCATTCTGCTGGGAGTTGTGAAACAGTATCCTTGATTGCAGGTCCCCAAGGCAGCCTCTGGCTCTTTCATCATTGTTTTAGTGAAAGTCAAACCTTATGGGCTCAACCCATTGGCAATGTTCCCACAATCCATTCTGGTGTCTTCTTGATGTCCTTTATCTCTTTAGCCATATTGTCTTTCAACTTATTGACTGAATTAAAGAGATTTTTGTGAACATGATCGATTGCTTGTCTTAAAACCTGTGTCTCATCAAGATTGGTGATATATTCCTTTCCTTCGACCATTTTTTCCATTTTCTTAAAATGTTTTATAATGTTTTGCTGATTTCTAGACTTCTGTTTATGATGGTGAGTTCACACTGATGCTCAATTTCTCTCTTTCATAGAGATTTAAGCATGTGAGCCTGATTGTTACTGCTGTTATTTGATTTTTGGTTCAATTTCTTCTCCCTCTTTAGGATTATCCCTGTTTACTTGTTCAAACATGGACCATGGGCCCAGTACTGGGTTGCAGGAAGCTTCCAAGGGCCTTGGGTGAGCAGCTGTAAAGGCCCAAAAAAGCCTCTCAGTTATTTACTTTTAATTTCCTTGCATGCACTTCCTCTGACCAACTGCAGATGGTGCTTTGTGGCAACCCTCTCAGTACAAACTCTGACTGCAATGTATTTGCTGTAACACTTACCACAAACCTGTGACACATGATTCTGCCTCAAGGCTATTCAGAGCCTCACAAATAAACCTTTCTCAGAGGCTGTTCTCTAACCTTTGCTAGCAGTCACCTCTCTTTTCCCAGTTAGGAGATAATTCCACCTTCTTCTGTGTCTTCATCAACCAGTCCTGGTCAGCAGGGAGGGTGTTTGGGAGAGTTGGATCGATGTCATCCCTTGACAGTTCCCAGGGAAAATAATTGGGTGAACACACCTGGCCTAGAAGGGCTTGTAGGACACAGCAAACCAAATTTGTTGACCTAAAGCTGAGTCAGCCTTAGTCTCTGACACTCTCTCTCCTCTTTCTTAGGAGGTGAAACCCTGCAGGTCACTCTGTCCATAGCCACTGACTACAGGTCAGAGAATTCAAAACTGTCTGCTCTGTGGGTCGGGGGTATTGGCTCCAGCAGGTGCAGTTGAAGATTTTACTTATGGTGTTTTTCTGTCAAGATTCTTTTCCTTTGCCCCTCTTTCTTCTGGTGGTGTCCCAGCTTCCCCCGGTACCCTAAACCTTAATACATTTTTTTTCTGGGAGAGAATTTAGTCCTGCCCAGATGCCTTCTCTTCTATTTCACTATGTCCCCAGCCCCTTCAGATCTGCTGTTATATGCCTCTAATGCCTTTTTAATCTCATCCACTTCGCTTTTCATTCCCATAAGTTCTGCTATTTTTCTTTGCAGGCTTTCAAATCATTCTTTATGCCCACTAAATGTTTTATTAATATTATATATCTCTTTAGCCATATTTTCTTTCAACTCTTTGAATTGATTAAGGAGATTTAAGTGAACATCATTGATTACTTGTCATAAATCCTATGTCTCATCAGGATTTTTAGTTATTTCTTGTTGGGCCATATATTTCTGTTTCCTAGTATGGTATTCTGCTAGATAAAATATTTTCTTAATGCTTTGCTATATATATATGTGCATATAATTTGGTATAATGACTTAATTAGTTCAAGTATAATAAAGCAATACACAGACATGTATTTATTTATTTTAGCAAACTTGTTAATAATTGGGAGAATATAAAATAGGTAAAGGATTGTTTATAAACAAGGGTCCAACTGCCATATCCCAATCCCTCATGATATGCATAGATACATTCATAAGCTCACCATAACAAGGGACATACCAACTTAACTGGGCCATGTCCAACCAGTGTCCCGAATGTAAACAGCATAAATATATATATGCATATAGAGTTTAATAAGTCTATTCTGACAATTAGGGAAAGAAGAATAACATAATCAATAAACGATTAAATTAATACTGAACAGAGTCACAAAATGACAGAAAAACAAAGCAGTCTTACAAATTCACCAACACCTTACTCATGGCTGGGAAGTCCCAAATCATCAGCTGATACCAGAATCTTGATTGAATCCACTTGTATAGAGCACCCTCTCCCAGGATAGGACTTCAACTGGTCTGACCTGGGACTGTCCCCTTTATTGTGCTCATAATCAATGAACTCGATATTATAGATGCCAAATTGTGAGTATTGCAATTCCTGAGAAGTGACCAGCCTCCTCAGGAAGGAACACAACACTCCCCAGCAGTACCATTCAAGGTTTATGCATCTGTCCCTGAGAAAGTGGCCAGAATCCCCAGGGAGGAACAAAATATTCTCCAGAATGCACACTATCTCTTCTTATTTGTTACATAACATCCCCAACGTGCTCATTGTTCTAGTTCTCATCATTCCTTCTAAAATATTAAAAGTGCTGGCTAACAAAACATTGGTTTGCTGATTAACAAAGTTTCCTGCATGGTGTTTCACTTTTAGGTTTGAACAACACTCACTAATTTTTTTCCCAATAATTTTGGCTTGTAATTTTTTTGCTCATGTCTAGATATCTGATTATGCTTTTGAATTTACTCTGACAATCAATTTCTCTCTCTTGCCTAGTGGTGTTTCATGGCTCTTTGATTTTTGGTTCAATTTTTTCTAGATCTTTAAAATTGTACAGCTTATGTTCACAAAACAGGGACAGGCATCCTTTCTTGGGGTGCAGACAAAATCAAGGGTCCTAGGACATGAGATACTCTAAAAATTTTCTTTACTCCTTACAGTTTCATAGCTTTCCAGCAGGTGGCAGTGATCAGCAAGTATTCCAGGCTGGTGTCTTTCAACTCCCTGGGCTAACTAGGGACAGGATTCAAAGCAGGTTCTATTGGCCAAGCTCCCTGAAGAGAAACCACTTTCCACACTCCACCACACCCTTCCTCTTTTCAGGGAGGAAGACTTCCATTTCCCACTCACCTGGCAGCAGTGAGGCACAGGTTTATACCAAGGTTGCTCCCCTTAGAGGTATATCATGGGTACCATTCTCAGACATTGGGATGAATAACTCATGGTTTTAATTTTGACCTCTTGTTCATTCTGTCCCTCTTCCTCCTAGATGATGCACACCACTTTCTTGGTCTGCAGATCCCCAAAGCAGCTCCTTCAGACAGCTTTTTGCCCTTCCTACATTACTTTTGTAAGAGACATCAGCCATTCCAACCTACTCCAGTATCATCTTCACAGAAGACTCTCCAATTGACATCTTAAATAAATGTACTCTAAAAAACCATGTCATTCCATTTATTTAACTTTGCTTTGATTTCTTTTAGCAATCTTTTATACTTTTCTGTGTACAGTTCTTTATATCCTTGGTTCGGTTTATTTCTTGTTGTTTGATTCTTTTAGTTGCTATTGTGAATGGATTTTTTCTTGATTCCATCTTCAGGGTTTTCATTGCTTTTATATAGAAATGCTACTCATTTACAGGTGTTGGCCTTGTATCCTACCACATTGTTAAATTCATTTTTTAACTCTAGGAGTTTTATTGTGGACTTTTCAGAATTTTGTGTATTTAGGATGATATCATATGCAAACTGAATTATCTGGCTTTTGGACAGAAGATATTGACAGAGGAGGTCAGAGGGGCCACAACCTCAGTAAAAGGAGGAGAGAGGGATTCAACCTCAGGCTCATTCAGCTTTTGGCCAAAAAATTTGGCCTACTGTGTCTATTGAACCCATTGGGCTGGATGAGGCCACATTATTATTTGCTCTGGGACCTGGCAGGGGAAGAAATATATCAAATTCTTACAAACACCTTCTTTATTTACCAGAATTGTTTGGTAAGGATGCAGAAGGATTTTAAATTATTTCCTACTTGCTAAAAGGGAAGGGTTTGAGAACAGCCTCTGAGAAAATTTGATTTGTGAGGCTCTGAATAGCCTTGATGCAAGATTCACTGTCACATTCTTGTAGTCAGTGTTACAGCAAATATATACTGATCAGGGTTTGAACTGAGAAGGCTGTTGAAGAATGCCATCAGCTGTTGTATCAAGAAAGTGCATGGAAGAAAATTAAAAGTAAATAAGAGAGGCTTTTTGGGGCCTGTAAAAACTCTCTCTCAAAGGTAATTGAAAGTTGGCCTGCAACTCATTACTGGATCCATCATCCAAATTTTATCAATTACACAGAGATAATCCTAAAGAGCTAAAAGAGATTGAACCAAGAATCAAAGAATGACAGCAATACAGCCTCCCACCACTAAATCCATACAGAAGAGAAATAAATTAAGCATGAGAGCAAACTCACCATCATAATCAGATACCTATAAATCAACAACACAATACAAGGCATAGAAAATGGAAGATATGCTATTCTGATATATATATATCAAAGCCCCAGATGAGACACAGGATTTGAGACAACTAATCAGTGAAGTTCACACAAATCTCCTAAATCAAATCAATTAGCTGAAAGAAAACATGGCTAAAGAGATAAAGGATATCAAGAAGACATTGGGTGAGTATAAAGAATAATTTGAAAATATGAATAGTAAATTAACAGTGTTCATGGTAATGAAAGACACAATAGGTGAAAAAACATATTAAAGGCACACAAGAGTAGACTCAAAATTATAGAACATAGGAAAAGTGGTGCAGAAAACAGATCAGCTGAAATTGAAGAAATATGAGAATACAGAGACAAAGGAATGGAGAAAATTGATCAGGGATCAGGGAAATGAATAATAATAATAAGTGCAACAACATATATGACCTAGGATTTTGAGAAGGGGAAGAGAAGGGAAAAGGTGCAGAAAGACCATTTGAAGGAAAAATGACTGAAAATTTCCCAACTCTCATGAAATAAATGAATTTACATGTCCAAGAAGCAGAGTATACTCCAATCATAATAAATCTAAATAGAACTTCTCCAAGACACGTTACTCATAATGTTAAATGCCAAAGATGAAAAGAAAATTTTGAGATCCTCAAAGAAGAAGCAAGCCATCACATATTAGGGATGACAAATAAAACTTTTTGAAATATTCTTATGAGAAACTATAGAGGTGAGAAGACAGTGGAATGATATAAGTAAGATAGTGGAAGAGAAAAATACTCACGTAAGAATTCTATATCGAGCAAAATTGTGATTCAAATATGTAAGTAGTTTAAAATATTTGCAAATTAAAAAAAAAACTAAGAGATTTTAAAACAGTATCTGGCTTTGCAGGAAGCATCAAAGGGAGCATTACAGTCTGAAAGATATGTTGCCGGTCAGGTGCCGGTCAGGACCTGGGTCCATGAAAATGGTGCCGTGGATGAGAAAGAAAGAATAAGACAAGAAGAGAAACTGGGAACAGGGGACTCTCTGTCCGATATGGATGGAAAAGTAAGGGAAAAACTATTAGAATGGATAACCAAAAGAGAAATAACACAGATGAAAATAAGATATGACATATGAAAACAAAAAAATAAAATGGTGGAAGTAAATAATGCATTTTCAGTAATGTCATTGAAGTGAATGGATTAAGCAAACCAATCAGAAGAAATAGACTGACAGTATGGATAGAAATACATGAGCCATCCATATACTTTGCATAAGATATTTGCCTTACAATCAGGGATACAAATCATCTTAAAGTGAAAGGTTGGAAAAAGATATTCCATAGAAACCTGACAAAAAGGAAGAGCAGGGGTAGTTATACTAATATCAGACATAATACATTTTAAAGCAAAAGTTTATGAGATGCAGACCATTATATACTAGAAAAAGGCACAATCCATTAGGAAGAAGTAAGAGTCATAAATATTTAAACACCTAACCATGGTGCCTGAAAATACTTGAGGCAAATTCTGTCAAAACTGAAGAAAGAAATAGACATATATACAATAATACCTGGAGGCTTCAATACACCACTCACATCATAAGATAAAACAACTGGACAGAAGATCAACAAGGAAACAGAGAATTTGAACAATATGATAAATGATATCACAAATCAGTGGGTTTTACATTCTTATCAAGTGTTCAGGGACTTTATGCAGGCTAGGCCACATGTTACATCATAAAGTAGGTCTCAATAAATATAAAAAGATTGAAATTATACAAAGCAACTTCTCTGATCTTAAAGAAATGAAGCTGGAAATAAATAATAGACAAGAAAGGGGAAAATTCACAAATGTATGGAGTGTAAACAAAACAATTCTATAACAATCTGGTGGTCAAAGAGGAAACTGTAAGAGAAATTAGTAAATATATCCAAACAGATGGAAATGAGTACACAACTTATCAAAGCTTTTGGGATGTGGCAAATGCAGTGCTGAGAGGGAAATTTATAGCTGTAAATGCCTATATTAAAAGAGAAGCAAGACTTTAAATTAAATATCTAATGGAATAACTTGAGGAACTATAAAAATAAGTAGAAGAAAAGAAGTAATAAAGATTAGAGCAGAAGCAAATGAAATTTAGAACAAAAAAGTGTAGAATATTTTTCAAAATGCTGTTTCTTTAAGATCAATAAAATTGACCCTTGCAAGATTAACGAAAAAAGAGAGAAGACGTAAATAAAATCAGAAATGAAAGGGGGATCTTATGACTGAATCCACAGAAATAAAAAGGATCATAAGAGCATATTATATGAACCTGTGTGCCAACAAATAAGACAATGTAGATGAAATTGACAAATTCCTAGAAATGCAACCTAAATTGACTCTACAAGAAATACAAGAACACAACAAACCATTTACATTTCCAGAGACTGAATCAATTATCAAAAACCTCCCAAAAAAGAAATACTCAGGACCATATGGCTTCACAGGTGAATTCTAACAAGCATTTTGAGAAGAATAAACACCATTCCTGTTTAAACTCTTCCAAAAAATTGAAGAGGAGGAAAAAGTACGCAACACATTTTATGAAGCCAATATCACACTAATACCAAAGGAAGAAAAAAAAAAGAACTAAAATTAAATCTCTCTAATGAACAAAGATACAAATAGTCTCAACAAAATAATTGCAAATAGAATCCTACAGCAATTAAAAGAATTATATTGCATGACCAAGTGTTATGTACTCCTGGCATGCAAGAGTGGTTCAACACAAGAAAATAAATTTAAAAATATACCACATTAAAAAATTGAAGGGAATAAACCACTTGATCATATTCATCTATATACAAATGGCATTTTATAAAATCGAGCATAATTTCTTGATAAAAACACTTAAAAATATAAGAATAGAAGGAAAGTTCCTGAATATTATAAAGGGCATGTATGAGAAATCCACAGACAACATCATAATAAATATAGAAAGTATGAAAGCTCTCCTCCAAAGATTGGGGACACACAAGGATGCCCAATGTAACCACTGTTATTCAACCTTGACTAGAAGTTCCAGCTAGAGTAATAAGGCAAGAAAAGAAGGCATGAAAATAAGGAAAGCGATGTAAAACCCTCACCATTCATAGAACACATGATCTTTTGAAATTTCTGAACTATCTACAACAAAGCTACTTGAGATAATAAATGAGTTCAGCAGAGTGGCAAGATACAAGACCAACATGCAAAAATCTTTACTGTTTCTGTATACTAGTAATGAACAATCTGAGGATGAAACCATGAAAAATTCCACTTACAACTGAAACAAAAATACTCCAATACCAAAGAATCAATTTAATCAATGATATATTGGATGTAAATTCAGACAACCACAAAACACTTCTAAGAGAAATCAAAGATAATCTCAACAAATGGACAGACATTACATGTTCTTGGATTGGAAGACAAAATATTGTGAAGATGACAATCATTCCCCAATTAATCCAAAGTTTCAAAGCAATCCCAATCAAAATGTCAAAAGCCTATTTTACAGAAATAGAAAAGGTAATTACCAAACATATTTTGAAGGGAAAGTGTACCCAAATAGCTGAAAACCTCCTAAAGTGAAGTGATGAGGAGGATTCTCACTTCCTTTCCTTGAAACATATCATAAAGCTACAGTGGTCACAACAGCATGGTATTGGCATAAAGTTCAACACTGATCATTGGAATAGAATTGAGAGTCCAGAAATATCCCCTCACCTCTAGGGACAACTGGTTTTGTACAAACCTACAAATTTCACCTTACTCAGATACAACATTCTCTTCAACAAATGCTTCTGGGAGAATTGGATATCATTAACCAAAGAAAGAAAGAAGACTCCTATCTCAATTCTATACAACCATCAACTCAAAATGAAACAAAGACATCAATATAAAAGCCTGGACCATAAAACTAATAGAGGTAAATGGAGGGCAAGATCTTCAAGATCTTGTCATAGGTAGTGCTTTCTTGGATCTTACACTCAAAGCATGAGTAACAAAGAAAAATAGATAAATTAAACTCTTTTGTACCTCAAAGGATTTGTCAAATGGTGAAAAAGCAACAAATGCAGTGGGAGGAAATATTTTGAAATCACATATATGATAAGGGATTAATAACCATGATATATAACAAGATCTTTAAATCAATATGAAAAAGCTAAAAAAAGAAAGAAAAAAAACAATTACAAAATGAACACAATACTGGAATAGACATTTGTCCAAAGAAGAAATACAAATGGTGAAAAAACACATGAAAAAATATTCAAGATCACTAGCAAATAGGGATATGCAAATAAAAGGTACAATAAGATGTCGTTTCACACCTATTAGATTGGTCATTATTAAAAAGACAGAAAACTATAACTGTTGGATAAGATGTGCAGACTTAGGAATGCTTATTCACTGATGGTGGGAATATATAATGGTACATGGACGTTTGTTTTACAATTCCTAATGTAGTTAAATTTACAAAACCAATGCTAAGTATATACCCAGAAGAATTGAGTGCAGCGTCAAAAACCAACATCTGCACACCAATTTTAATAGCATTATAGACAATTGCCAAAGATGGAAACAAACCAGGTGTCCAACAATCAATGAAAGGTTAAAATGTGGTGTATGCATACAATTGAATGTTTTGCAGCTGTAAGAAGAAATGAAGTCATAAAGCATATGACACCATAAATGAAACTGGAGGACATTATATTCAATGAAGCTAGCCAGACATAAATTGATAAATACTGTATGATTGTGCTATTATGAACTAAATACATTGTGTAAATTCAGGTAGTAAATAACTTGAATATAGGTCACCAGAAATAGAATGCTGTTAGAGAATGGGAACTGAGGGTTAATCTGTGCAGAATTGGTAAAAACGTTCATAAATCTTTGGAAATGAAGAGAAATGGTTAAAGCACATCAGAGTTTGTAACTAGCAGTCCTAATATAAGGTTATGACAGTGGTTGAATGGGAGAGTCTAAGGTTATGTATATTAGTAGAAGGAAAGCTAAAAATTGTAGTATGGGATTAAATAACAGCAAAAATCTCATGTGAAATATGAATATGAGTAATATTGCATGTATGAAATTGCTTTTCTTGAAACTAAACAAATGTATATTAATGTTACAATATGTTTGAATCATGCAAAAGTACAAACAAATCAAATTATGGACAGCAGAGTATAGTAATATATGAATAATGTTCCCTTAAGGGTATAAAAAAGAAATCTATGACATGAAAGAAACTAGACAAAAGTACTACATATGGTTCTACTCCATGTATATAAAATATAAATACAAATAAATTAGAAAATCAGAAACAGAATAGCAACATTGTGTAGCAGGTGAAGCTTAGATATTTTTAAAGGAAATTATTAACAAGTAAAGCTTTTATATTTGTCTGTTTTTGTTTATTATTATTATTGGAATAATGAAAATGTACTAATCATGATTGAGGTGGTGAATGCATAACTGTGTGATTATAACAATACCTTTGATTGTACACTTTGCATGGATTGTATGCTTTATTAATATGTATCACTAAAATTCTTTTTAAAAGTGTGTTAGACTTTGAATTTTTCTTTTTTTTAATCCCCAAAGATTAAGTTCTTTAATTAATCCATTCCTGTGAGTGTGACACCCTTTTATTGCATAAGATTCACTTTATCACTTTCAATTAGATTGCTTTGGGGTGTTTCATCGAATTACATCAGTGAGAAATGGCACAAGTAAGGTCTCTGCTCCCTCTCTAGACCTTATATAAACTTAGAACATAGAGAAAGAGACTATGGAAGTTATAGATTATTTCATGAATTCCAAAAAATAGATTATATATTTAAACTAATCTATTACTCTGTGTATGATACCATTTCATTGAAATAAATTCGGTTGAGGGACCTTTAGTTAGATTACTTGTTAAGTTTGTTTAGGGATTTTGATTGGACTAAATCAATTAGGCATGTTGCAGGTTGAGTCTCTGCCCCATTGCTGGACCTGATAAATACCCAGAGACAAAGAGAGAAATAGACGCAGGAAAAGTAAGTTGCCATATTTGATCCTGCCATGTGAGAGAGGGTTTGCTCACAGCAGAGCTGCCAAGAAAGAAGACTCTGAGAGGATGAAAGAGCTAAGGCCCAGAGAGAAAGAAAAGGCCTGGTAAAAAACAAGCCCTATGCCAGTTTTGTCTATACCTGCAAAAAGGCAAATACCTTGCCAGACACTGTGGCTACCTTCCTTTGCCACACGGTCAGACAACATAACAAAGATCTCTGATTTTTGTGAGAAAACACCTCTTATTGTGCCTTCTTTTGGAATTCTCACAACCTTGGAATGGTATGTTTTTAACTCAAATAAATCCCTCTTATAAAAGCCAACCCAATTTTGATACTATTCACTGGCAGCTCTTTGGCAAACTAAAGCAGAAATTAGTCCAGACAGTGTGGGGTGTTGCTGTTTGTAAGTACTAAAAATATTGGAATAATTTTTTTAAAATGGTAAGGGGTATTTTTTTAAGGAATGGTGTGATGATTTATATAAAATGCCTAGATGGCTTTGAAGATACTGTTGGTAGGAATATGGGTCTTAAAGTTATTTCCAGTGAGGCCTTAGAGGGAAATGATAAATCTATTATTGGAAACTGGAGGAAATGAAATCTCTGTTTGAAAGTTGAAGAAAACTTTGCAAAATTAACTCCTGATGTTAGATTGAAGGCAGAATTGGAAAATGATGAGCTTGGACATTTA
>JAKSZT010050754.1:186319-201072 GCA_026826555.1 Tolypeutes matacus | reverse complement strand
CCCTATCAAAAATTCAGAAGACTTTTTTGGAGAAGTGAAAAATCTAATCTGCAAATTCATCTAGAATTGCTAGGGGTCACAAATAACCAAAACAATTGTGACAAGAAGAACAAAGTTGGACCATTTACACTCAAAGCTCTAATAATTAAAACAGTATGACATTGGCATGAAGATAGACATGTAGATGAAAGGAATGGCTCATTTACCTCACCCAAATCCACTGAGATGCAAGAGCTTGCATTCTAGGTAGTCTCAAATCCAACAGAACGCTGATCTATTATAGTTGACAAACCTTGATGCGGTATCGACAGAGGCATACCACCAAGAAGCTTAATGTGAGATCAGGAAAAGACAGATACAGAGAGAATAGTTAAAATCTAAGTCATCCTTGGTCATCAGGGAGATTGTGAATATACCAAACATTGTGCCTTCTGAGGAATAATACCAGAGTCTAAAAGCTGTGTGTGAAATACATGCCATTAAAATAGCCCAAACAAGTCACCAAGCAAATAAACAAGCAAAAAGAAACAGTGCCAGAAAGAAGTTTTTTCTACAGGTACTTCAACATACTGTCTGAAATATGCAGATTTCAATAAATTATAAGAAAAATACAAAGAAATAACAAAGTGTGACCCTTAAACATGGTAATAATGGGCAAATGAAATTGAATTTGAGGTGCCAAGTTCTTTGACTTAGCAAAGTCTTCCAACAGCTTTATAAATATGTTTAGAAACTAAAGGGGAGCATGTTTGAGGAATTAAAGGAAATTGGAATTACAATATCCCATCAAGTAGATAACAAGAAAAGATAGAAATTATTTAAAAATGAGACACATATGAGAAATAACAGAAATGAAAATGTATAAGATGGGCTGAAAAGTAAATTTGAGTGGGTAGAAGAAAAATCAGTGAACCTGCAGATTTATTGATAGAGATTATGCACTCAAAAAAACAGAGTTTAAAGAATTATGAAACAAGAACAGAGACTCAGAAGAATGTGGGACAGCATTTAATGCACTAACATATGTATATTGGGAATACAAGAAGAAGACAGAGAGAGAAGCTCATGAAAAATATTGAAATAATGGCTGAAATCATCACATATCTTTTTAAAAAAAATCTTATTCTATACATAATCTCAAGAAGACCAACAAAACCTAAGTGGAAAACATAGCATTCAACATCCATACACATCATAGGCAAAATGCTGAAATCCAAAAACAAAGAAAATCTTGGAAGGAGCAAGAGAAAAACAACTCATCATGTAATAAGAGAAGTCAATAAAATTAACAGCTGAATTATCATCAAAAATAATGGAGGCCAGATTAAAATAGTATGATGTCTTTAAAATACTGCTAGAAAAAAATAACTGTTGACAAAATATCCGATATCCAACCAAACCTTAAAAAAAAAAAAAAAGACATTAAAAACAGAGAAGATTTATTGCTAACATACCTATTCTTACAAGAAATACTAAAGGCAGTTTGTCAGTCTGAAAGACCGTTCCCTACACAGTAATTCAAATCCAAATTAAAAACAAAAAACAAAGAATGCTGGTGAAGGTAATTAAGTACAGGAAGTTTTAAGAGACAATATAATTGCATATCCATATTTCTTATTGTTCTCATCTAAATTGATATAAAAAGTAATTTAATAATACACAAAGCATATACTTCGAATTATAACACATAAGTATGCAATACGTTTGACAATATGGATAAAAGAAGGAAGTAGAGCCAAAGCTGTATTGAAATATGGAAACAAAACCCAGAAGGTAATGCATACATGGAGGAATAAATAGATAAAATAATACATGATAAAAAAGAAAGTAAAATAACAAACTAAAATGCATACTTGTTAAACTTTCTTATCACAGCTACTTTAAGAAAATAAAATTACATAAAGTTAATTATAACACTGTGTTTGGAGTTGTAAAATATAGAAATGAAATATTGATAAGATGATTACTACAAAAAGGAAAAAGACTAGATCTGTATAAGAATAAACTCTCCAGATCTCACTGGAATTAAATAATTATACATAAAAAGAAGATTCTGAAAAGTAAGGTGTATATTACAATCCCTAGAGCAAAAGCAAATAACACTTTCAAAAATATATTTTTCATTTTTTAATATCCCAATCTTTTAATTTTATTTTTAGTTTTTAAAAAAATTTTATGTATTTTTTTGTCTTATATTTAAACTTTCATTAGTTTCAGTTTCCTATTAATTGTATTTGGCTATTGTAATGGCTCCATTTTGAAAAGGCTTTGTATCACAGAAAGGTTACAACTGGGACAGGGGAGGATCATTGGTGTGGGGTGTCAGTGATGGGGAATGCATGGGAGGATGTTAACCTGAGCCCACATATAAGGCATGTAAAAATGTTCAAATATTCATGAGACATTGTCATGGAGACTCACACAATAACCAAGAGAATACTGAATTCCCATCCTGGAGAGCTCTGCCACGTTCTTTCAGGGAGCAATAATAGTCCCCCAAGTGCAGGGCAGTAAATGGCAAAGGAGGATAATCCATTGATGGGCCCTTGATATTGATGACTAAGCTTATGAGACTTTGCTCTTGTAATTGAAACTTTGCCTATTGCTTTGGGGTGCCTAAGGGTTGTCTCCTGAGGGTTTCCATGTTGCCCAAATGTGGCCTTTTTTTAAGCCAAACTCAGCATATGAATACATTACCTTCCCTCCAGCATGGGATATGACTCCCTGGCATGAGTCTCCCTGGCAATGAGGGACTGCTATCAAGCACCAAGTAGAAATACAACTAGAAAAGCGTCTCAAATAAAAGGGGGAAAAAGTAAAGACAAATGAGTTTATATGACTTGGACTTCAAAGTGAGTCGGGAGGATATCCCAGAGGTAAGACTTATGCACATCTTGGCAGGATCTCATAGACTGCCAAAGCAGATACTACCCCAAGTAGTGGGGCTCCTGATGGCTTTGGAGGTGCCCAGGTCCTATGGTCACAGCATATATCTCTGAAGTTTGGTGCCTTACCAATGGGCCCGACATTGGAGTTTGTGCTCCTGAGAGTGACAGAGTTGGACTAAACTATGAGTTCCCTGCACTTTACTCATCTGTCCTCCTATTCAAATCTATACTTGGTGCTAGAATTTGTAAGTGTATGTCCAAAGACTTGCGTCTTTGGGCTGTCCATGTGCCAACTGGGACTGGAACCTCAGTGGAGTTGCTATACCTACTCTACAGCACATTGGAGTTACCCGGGAAAACTGGCAGGAAGATGATGATGTACAATGGCCATCCCAGGGAATGGAGAGAGTCTGCAGCTCCAAGCAGGATAGTCCCATCCATCATCCCCATGGGATATAAGCCCCCTCTCAATTGGAGGTGGACTAGATGTCATCATCCCAGAATCCTCAGGATTGGGGAAATAACTATAGACTAGAGTAGACTTACTGATATTCTACTATAGACATATTGTGATTCTTACAATGGAAGAAATTACAACATTAATATGGAGCCAGTGGCCACTGGAGGCTCTGGTGGCAGGGAGAGGGAAAAAGAGTTATAATATGGGAGCTTTTTCAGGACTGAGGAATCATCCTGAATGACATTGCAATGACAGATATGGGCCATTTTATATCATCATAAAACACGTAGAACTGTGTGGGAGAGAGTGTAAACTACAATGTGAACTCTGGTCCAATCTTAATGGCAAAGTGCCAGGATGTGTTTCTCCATTGCAATGAATGTGCTGCACTAATGAAGGATGTTCATGTGGGAGGGTGTGGGAAGTTTGGAGTGTGGGGCATATGGGAATCCCTATAGCTTTTGCATAATATTTATGTAATCTAAGTATCTTTGATAAAATAAAAAAATAATAAATTAAAGTTAATTACAACACTGTATGATTGTAGTTGTAAAATACATAAATGAAGTATTGATAAAAGGAATACCACAAAAAGGAGAAGGACTAGATCTTTATACGAATAAACTTTCTAGATCTCACTAGAATTAAGTTAGTATACATATAAAGAATATTCTGATAATTAAGGTGTATATAATATTCCCAGAGCAACCACAGAGAAAATTATGAAAAATAGTTAAAATTTATTAAAGGGATTAAAATGTTACACTATGATATTCATTTGATGGAAAAGAAAACAATAAAAGGAAGAGATTAATAAAAATGAAGTATATAAAAATATGTGAATGGAAGATTTAAATCCATTCATATCAATAGCAATATTAAGTCTGAATGCATTAAATATCTAATCAAATGGAAATGATTGCTAGACAAGAGCCAAGAAAATGCTAAGAGAATCATTTTAGATTCAAAGATACAAAAGATTGAAAATAAAATGATAAGAAAACATGCAATATGTAAACTGCAGCCCAAAGAAAGTTAGATGGTTGTACCAATAACATCAGCCAAAATTGACTTTGAAACAAACAAAAAATATCACTACAGACAAAAAAGGGAACTTTATTTTGATGAAAGGACCAATCAATCAGGAAGAAATAAAAAGTTATAAATACAGATTTATGTAAGTAGAGAAGTTTTAGTATATGAAACAAAAATGACAAATTTGAAGAGATACTACGCAACTCAAAAATGGCCATTGTAGATTTCATTTTCCTCTTTCAAAAATGGATAGAACAATTAAGCAGAAGAGCAAAAATGATATAGAATCAAATAAATTTATAAAACACCTAGATTTAACAAAACATTGAAGCCAATAATAGCCGAATACACATGTTCTTCACAAGCGCACACAAATCACTCTCTAAGAGAATATATGAAAGCTGATTTTACAAGTCTCAATAAATTTAAGTGGAATTAAACATGCAAAGTATGTTTTGTGACTACAATGGAACTAAATTATAAATGAATAATAGAAGTAAATTAAGGAATTTCACAAATATGTGGATATTAATATAATTGTAAGTAACAAATGATTCAAAAATTAAGAAAGGAAATTAATAATGCATGATATGAATAAAAATGGAAACATAACACTAAAAAATTGTGATATGCAGCCAAAGCAGTGCTTAGGGAGAAGTTTTTAGCTCTAAATGCAGATAATTAAAATAAAGCAAGAAGTAAAGTAATATTAATAATAGCATAGTCTTACACTGAAAGAAGCTGGAGACTGTATAGGATTCTAAACTTAAAGCAAGCATAAAAGAGGAAAATGTTTAAAAACAGATCAGAAATAAATTAGCCGCGAGCAGGGCGAAAAAGTTTTATTTTCTGGGGATCTGGCTGCCTGGCACCCCTTGGACCTTGTGTGAACAGAACAACTGACCTAATCAGACCCGGTGAACCAGAGGGGGGATTCTGGTCGGGGAATGGAGCTGATTTCCCTAGCGACCCAGGGATAAGACCCGGGCCACTGCAGAGCCAGGAAGAAGGGACACTTCCCAAAAGAGGGAGGGTTCTGTTGGAGAACAGGGAAGGGTATTTTTTATTTTTAGACATTGATCTGGCTGCCTGCATGGCCCCATAGCTTTGGGGAGCAGATAAGCCGACCTGAAGCAGCATTAGGCTGAGAGCAGACACAAATTTGCACTCAAACTGATTTACTTAGCAACCTGGTGACACTCGAGCTCGGGTCCAGAAGGGACGGAATCGGCTGTCTTTAGCACTCCTCACTGACTAACATCAGAGCTACAGCTAACCTGGGGAGTCCAGAAAGTGGGACGTGCTTGACTAATTTCCACGGGCCCAGCTAGGGTCCCTTCCATAAGGGGGTTGGTCCAGAGGAGGAATTATTTTGGGTCCTGCATTTTGCTAAAATATAAAAATTAAAAAAAAAAAGTGAGGTCACTTCAATAAATGAAAAATAAATAATTTTTAAATTTATTTATTAGCTAAAAGCTGCTTCAGGACCTGCATAGAGAACCCTGTGGGGAAATTCATTGATAAACACAAGTAGGCAGGAAGGATCCACGTGGACCCTAGCGGAGCCCCCTTCGCTCTCTTTGACTGTTTGCCTGTGTGGATCTTTGGTTTCTCTCTGTTTCTTTCTGGTCTCCTGCTGTTCTTTCCTATTTCCTCCCCCCTTTCTTTTTTCTTCTATTTTTTTTTTTTTTTTAATTAGGTGCTGCCAGCTTGTCGCTTCTTTGCTGGGCTTCTTTTTCAGTAATTTCGCACTCGCTGTCTATATTGATTCTGTATTACAAACTATCACTTATCCTTCCTGCATCTTTCTGCCTTCTGTTTTCTGTTGTGGCTCTTAGAGACAACATTTTTTCATAGGCCAACAACTTAACGGTGTCAATTTCTTTTCCATCTATTTTGTTTTCTTCTTTTTATTTTATTAGTATTAACTTTTTCATTTCAGACCTTTCTTTACTATTTCTCTTCCTCCACATAATTCTAGCCTTCTAAATCACTATATATATATATATTCCTCCATTTGTTTTCCCAGTCCATTGTAGGAACTCCATATTTTTTCCTAGTACTCTACACTGCCTACTCAAGTTAAATATTCATCTCATTAAGTCTCATTTTGCCCCCCTTCTAACTTTTATCAATATTACTATTATCCTTCTGCCTTCCTTACATCTTTTGATACCTCTGGCACTAACCTTTTGCTTTCAAGGGAACATAGAAAGAAGCAAGGAAATAAAATGAGAAGAAAAACTGCCAAAGAGAAAATTTAACTCACACGCAGAACCAACAGCTAAATAAAATTCTAGAGCACAGAGAAAAGCTAAAAAAACCCATCAAGATAATATGATGACCAGAGGGGAACAAAAAAATACAAATGACTGTGAGAAACTGGAAAACATGGACCAGTCCAATGCACAAAATAAAAACCAGGAATCAATGCAGAACATTGAACAACTAATCAAAGCTATCCAAACAAATATCATGGACCAAATTAAAGATTTGAAGGAAGAGATTATGGATATAATGAAGACACTGGGAGAACATACTGAAGAAATAGCTAACACACCTAAAAAGGTAATGGATATGATGGCGAACAAAGACACAAGTCAAGAAATGAAAAAGACGCTGGACTCACATGGCAGCAGAATTGAACAGGCAGAGGAAAGAATTAGTGATATGGAAGACAATACAGTTGAAATCAAAGAGATTGTAGAACAGATAGACAAAAAGATAGAAAAAATCCAGCATGTATTCAGGGAATTAACCGATAATACAAAACACACAAACGTACTCATTATGGGCATCCCAGAAGGAGAAGAAAAAAGAAAGGGAACAGAAGGAGTGTTGAAGGAAATAATGGCTGAAAACTTCCCAACTCTATTGAGAGAGATGGATGTGCAGATCCAGGAAGCACAGCGCACCCCAAATAGTATAAATCCCAACAGGCCAAATTCAAGACATATACTTGTCAAAATGTCCAATGCTCAAGACAGAGAGAAAATACTCAAGGCAGCAAGAGAAAAGAAAATCATCACATACATGGGAAGCACAAAAAGATTAAGTGCTGATTTCTCAGCAGAAACCATGGAGGCAAGAAAAGAGTGGTATGACATAGTCAAAACACTAAGAGAAAAAAATTACAGCCACAAATTCTCTATCCAGCAAAATTGGCATTCAAAAATGATGGAGAGTTCAAAATATTCACAGATAAACAGCAAATAAGGGAGTATGTCAAGAAGAAACCAGCACTTTAAGGAATACTGAAGGAATCTCTACAGGTTGAAAGGAAAAAAAAAAGAAGAGAGAGTTGGAGGAGAGTTTAAAAACAACTGAAAAGACAAAAAGAGAAAAAAAAAAACATATGACATACATTAACCCAAAGAAAAAATGGATGAAGTAAGAAATTCGTTACGAGCAATAACACTGAATGTTAATGGATTAAATTCACTAATCAAAAGACACAGATTGGCAGAATGGATAAAAAAAAATATGATCCATCTATAGGCTGTCTACAAGAAACCCACCTTCAACCCAGGGATTGAAGGAGGCTGAAAGCGAATGTCTGGAAAACCATTTTACAAGCTAACAACAGCCAAAAAAAGGGCAGGAGTAGCTATACTAATATCAGACAAAATAGACTTTAAATGCAAAATTATTGTAAGAGACAAAGATGGACACTATATATTAGTAAAAGGAGTAATCTCTCAAGAAGAGAGAACAATCATCAACATTTACGCACCTAATCGAGGTGCTTCAAAATACGTGTGGCAAACTCTGGAAAAACTAAGAGGAGAAATAAATGCCTCTACAATTATAGCAGGGGACTTCAACACAACACTATCATCATTAGACAGAATATTTGGACAGAGAATCAATAAAGAAACTAAGGCACTCAACAATACATTAGAAGACCTGGTCTTAATATACATATACAGAACACTACACCAAAATACAATGGGATTTACATTCTTCTCGAGTGCACATGGAACATACTCCAAAATAGGCCACATGCTACGCCACAGAACAACACTAAATGAATTCAGAAAGATTGAGATTATACAAAGTAATTTCTCTGACCACAAGGGAATGAAGTTGGAAATCACGAAGGGCCAGATAAACAGGTTAGGCGCAAGGATATGGAAGTAAAAGAACAGACTCTTAGACAAACAGTGGTCAAAGAGGAAATTTCAAAAGAAATCAGTAACTACCTTGAAACTAATGAAAATGACAACACAACATATCAAAACCTATGGGATGCAGTGAAAGCAGTCCTGAGAGGGAAGTCCATAGCCATAAATTCATATATTAAAAAAGAAGAAAGCTAAAATTGAAGACCTAACTGCACACTTGGAGGAATTGGACAAACAACAACAAACTAAACCTAAAGGAAGTACAAAGAAGGAAATAACAAATATTCGAGCAGAACTAAATGAAATAGAGAATAAGAAAGCACTGGAAACAATAAACAAAACCAAAAGATGGTTCTTCGAGAATATCAACAAAATTGACAAACCCTTAGCCAGACTAACAAAGAAAAAGAGAGAACACATGAAAATACATAAAATAAGGAATGAGCAAGGGGATATCACTACTTACCCCACATAAGAGTATCATAAGAGGATACTTTGAAAAATTATATGCCAACAAGAAGACAATTTAGAGGAAATGGACAAGTTTCTAGAAACTCACAAACAGCCGACATTGATGAAAGAAGAAATAGATGAACTCAACAGTCCAATTCCAAGTAAAGAGATAGACTCAGTCATTAAAAACCTCCCAACTAAGAAGTGTCCAGGACCAGATGGCTTCACAACAGAATTCTTCCAAACATTCTGGAAAGAGCTAACACCAATTCTACTTAAGCTCTTCAAGAAAACAGAAGTAGAAGGAATATTACCTAACTCATTCTATGATGCCAACATTACCCTAATACCAAAACCAAATAAAGATACCACAAGAAACGAAAATTACAGAGCAATCTCTCTAATGAACCTAGATGCTAAAATCCTTAACAAAATACTTGCTAATCGCATTCAACAACATATGAAAAAGATTATACACCATGACCAAGTGGTTTTAATCCCGAGTATGCAACGATGGTTCAATATAAGAAAATCAATCAATGTAATACACCACATAAACAGATTGAAAGAAAAAAATCACATGATAATATCTATAGATGCAGAAAAAGCATTTGACAAAATACAGCACTCTTTCTTCATAAAAACACTACAAAAGACAAGAATAGAGGAAAACTTTCTGAAAATGATAAAGGGTATATATGAAAAACCCAAAGCTAACATCATTTTCAATGGTGAAATCATAAAAGCCTTCCCTCTGAGATCGGGAACAAGACAAGGATGCCCACTATCACCACTCTTATTTAACATTGTCTTAGAAGTACTTGCACGAGCACTGAGACAAGAAAAGGACATAAAAGGCATCCAGATTGGAAAAGAAGTAAAAATTTCATTATTTGCAGATGACATGATCCTATACATAGAAAGCCCTGAGAAATCCACAACAAGGCCTCTAGAACTTATAAAGGAGTTCAGTAATGTTGCAGACTATATGATCAATGCTCAAAAATCAGTAGCATTTCTGTACACCAATAATGAGCAAACTGAGGAGGAAATCAGGAAAAAAATACCATTTACAATAGTAAATAAAAGAATCAAATACCTAGGAATAAATTTATCTAAACATGTAAAGGATTATATACAGAAAACTACACAACACTGTTCAAGGAAACCAAAGAAGACTTAAATAAATGGAAAAATATTCCCTGTTCATGGATAGGAGGACTAAACATCATCAAGATGTCTTTCTTACCCAAACTAATCTACAGATTTAATGCAATCACAATATAAGTCAACACTATAATTTTTAAGGAACTGGAAAAACTAACCACAAAACATATTTGGAGAGGCAAGAGGCTCCGAATTGCCAAAGATATATTGAAAAAGAAAAATGAAGTTGGAGGTATCACATTACCTGACTTTAAAACATACTACAAAGCTACAGTGATCAAAACTGCATGGTATTGGCACAATGATAGACCTATTGACCAATGGAATTGAATTGAGAGTTCTGATATAGATCCTCGCATATACAGTCATCTGATATTTGACAAGGCCATGAAGCCCACTCAGTTGGGAGAGAATGGCCTCTTTAACAAGTGGTGCTTGGAGAACTGGATATCCATATCCAAAAGAATGAGAGAAGAATACCATCTCACACCTTATACAAAAATCAACTCAAGATGGATCAAAGATCTAAATATAAGAGCCAAATCCATAAAGACCTTGGAAGATAATGTAGGGAACCATCTACAGGACCTCATAATAGGAAGTGGTTTTATGACCTTCACAGCCAAAGCACGAGCAGCAAGAGAAAAAAATAGATAAATGGGATCTCATCAAAATTAAAAACTTCTGCACCTCAAAGGATATTAAGAAAATATAAAGGCAGCCTACACAATGGGAAAAAAATTTCGGCAACCATGTATCTGATAGGAGCCTTATATCCTGCATAAAGAAATCCTACACCTTGAAAATAAAAGGACAAACAAAGCATTTAAAAAATCGGCAAGTGACCTGAAAAGACACTTCTCCAAGGAAGAAATACAAATGGCTAAAAAGCACATGAAAAAATGCTCAACATTGTTTGCTATCAGGGAAAGGCAAATCAAAATTACAATGAGATACCATCTTATACCCATCAGAATGGCATCTATGAAAAAAACAGCAGACACTAAATGTTGGAGAGGATGTGGAGGAATAGGAACCCTCATCCACTGCTGGTGGGACTGCGGTATGGTCCAGGCACTGTGGAGGACAGTTTGGCGGTTCCTCAGAAAACTAACAATAGATCTTCCGTGTGATCCAGCAATTCCATTGCTGGGTATATACCCAGAAGAACTGAAAGCAAAGACACAAACAGATATATGCACACCAATGTTCATCGCAGCATTGTTCACCATTGCCAAAAGTTGGAATCAGCCCTGGTGCTCATCCACAGATGAATGGATAAGCAAAATATGGTACATACATACAATCGAATATTACTCAGCTGTAAGACGAAACAAAGTGCTAACACATGGAATAACGTGGATGAATCTTAAAGACCTTATGTTTAGTGAAGCAAGCCAGGCACTGAACGATGAACAGCACAGGACCTCACTGATCTGAACTGAGGAAAGTGAGCAGTCTCTGAGGACCATTGTCTGAAAGATAGGTTAACAAAGGAGAGTAAGAGAAGAGCAGGCTTGAGCCATCACCCATATGGACATAATTTATGGTAAAGGGATAGAGTGTGGTTGCATGTTGGGGGATGGGGCAGATGAGTGGTGGTGTTCCTGGGTTTGTTGGGGCAGCACTGGTGGGTGGGTGGATTAGGAAGCGCAGGTTCAAATCCCCAGGGCATGTAACTGTGAATCTTGACATTCCATGGGTCAGGAGAGGGTGGTATCATGGGCCCTGGGGGACTGGGGGGAAGGGAACAGTCAAGATCTAATGGGGTGTTTGGTGGTCATGGGGAAGGTTTTTCATTACCTTACAGTAATAGACACAGGACATGGTAAATATCATCAAAATTATTAAACTGTATCATCTAAATTGTAAACTATGCTGTAAATCATTGACAATGTTTAGTTGCTATATTTTGCTATCTGTAAAACAGTTATAACAATGCTAACGTCCAAATAAAAGGGGGGGGGTTAATATAGGATGGGAAAGGGGGGTGGTTTGTTATCTGGGATTCTCCGACACTCTGTGTGTGACTTTGCTGTGACCTAAAACTTCTTTGAAAATTAAATGAAAAATTGGGACACAATGGGGATTGAGAGGGGGAAGTTGTCACGTCCCACCAGACATCCGATAACACAGTGATAAAAGGAAGGAAAGAAAATAAAATAGAAAGAAATAAAAAGAATATATATATATATATGTGTATATATATATATGTTTTTTTTAAAGGCATTTCCTTTGCTTTTTTGCCCATTTTTTGAATGTCCCAATCCGCTAATTATATTTATTTTGTTTTGTTTTTTGTTTGATTATTTGTTTTTATTCCTTCTCTTTTTTTATTTCCCCTGAATTTCCTTATGTTTGTCTCTTGCATGTAAGCTTATCATACTTGTTTCTTTTTCCTAGTTAGTGTATTTGATTATTTTATGGACTACATGTTCATGGAGGATTTGGAACACAGAAGGGTTACAATGGGTACTGCAGGGGATTATTGGTGGGGGGTGTCTGGGAGGGGGGTTTCATGGGAATTAGTTCATCCGAATATACATGAAAGATATACAAATTCGTTCAAAAGATCAAAAGATGGGGCATGGTCACGATGGCTGGACAATCACACAATAAATGAGGGAATCTGAATTCCTAGCATGGAGAGCTCTGCCACAGTCTCCAAGGGAGCAGCAATAGTCTTCTGAGTGTAGGGACAGCGTCTGTCAAAATAGGATGACCCACTGATGTGTTCTTTTTATTGATGACTACCCTTGTGAGCGTTTGCTCTTGTAACTGAGACTTAGCCTGCAGTTGTGGGGTGCCTAAGGTTTGCCACTTGAGAGCCTCCTTGTTGCTCAAATGTGGCCTCTCTCTTAGCCAAACTCAGCATATGATTGCATTACCTTCCCCCCAACATGGGACATGACTCCCGGGGATGAGCCTCCCTGGCAATGAGGGATTAATACCAAGTGCCAACTGGCAAAACAACTGGAAAAAGACCTTGAATTAAAGGGGGAAAAGGTAAAGACAAATGAGTTCAAGTTGCTAAGAGACTTCAAAGAGAGTCGGGAGGTCATCCCAGAGGTAAGTCTTACCCACACCTCAGTAGGAGCTCATAGAACATCTAAGTGCCTATCACCCCACACAGAGGGGCTCCTGAGAGCTCTAGAGACACCCAGGTCCTATATAAGTGAGGATAGCCCCAGAGACTGATGCCTTATCAGTGGGTTCTATTTTGGAATCTGTGCTCCTGAGAGTGACAGAATTGGACTCAAATAAGTCCTCCTTGTACATGGTTCATCAATCCCTTCTATTCAATCCTATATGTGATGCTCAAGTTTTTAGGTATACTTCCAGAGACTGGAGCCTCTGGCCTCCCTATGTGCCAGGTGTGCATGGAATTTCAGTGGAGCTGCAACTCCTACCATACAGCTCAATGGACTCATCCAAGTCACCTGGTGAGGAGACAACGATGGGCAATGGCCATCCCAGGGAATGGAGAGGGCCTGCATCTGCAGGCAGGATCATTCCATCCATCATATCCATGGGATATAAGCCCTCTCTCACACGGACGTGGAGTGGACATCACCATCCCAGTCCCCTCAGGATTAGGGGAGTAGAGTGGACTTGATTTTATACTGTTGTTCACATATGGTGATTCTAGCAATGGAAGAAATTATAACAATGAGGTGGATCCAGTGGCCACTTGACACTTTTGGGGCAGGGAGGGGACGAGCAGTTGAAATTCAGGGACTTCTTTGGGATTTGGAGGTTGTCCTGAGTACCGTTGTGGCAACAGATGTAGGTCATTTTAAATCAGCACACACCAGTCAGAACTGTGTGGGAGAGTGTGGTCTACTATGTGAACTGTGATCTATGGTTGGTGGCAAGGCCCCAGGATGTGTAAGTCCATTGAGGTTGCTGGGCCACACTTGTGGGAGATGTTTGTGTGGGATGTGGTGGGAGGTGTGGGAGGTGGGCAACATGGGAATCCCAATGTGTTCCGTGTAATATTTTGGGTATTCTAAGCACCTCTTAAAATATATTTTTATATACATATAAATAAGATTTTTGTAAGCAAATGCACATATATGCATATATATTTATATATCATTTTGCAAATGTTGGTATGTATTGTGAAAATTTTGATTTTTACCCACAATAAAAAATAAATAAATTAAAAATAAATAAATAAATAAAAAAGCTCTTTGAACTCAAAAAAAAAAAAAAAGAATCAATATCAATTTTTCACAAGCCATTCCAATAAAAGATTAATAGAAAACATTTCCCAAGTCATTCTATTAAGCCAGTATTACATTGATACCAAAACTAGGCAAAAATATCACAACACAAAAAAACTAAAACATGCAAAATCCTCAACAAACCATTAGCAATCCATACCCAGTAACATATTAATAAGATTATGAACCCTGACTAGGTGTCATTGATTAAGAAATGCAAGGTTAAGTTAACATGCATAAATCAAGTACTTTAATACACCATGTTAGCAGAATAAAGGACAAAACCCTATCATCATTTCACTAGATTCTGAAAAATCAATTATCATAAATATTCTTTAATGATAAAAATGCTCAAAAAAGTGAGAATAAAAGGGAATTCCTCAATATGATAAAATACATC
>JAKSZT010050754.1:144608-169056 GCA_026826555.1 Tolypeutes matacus | reverse complement strand
TCAGGAGGGCATTGAGCCCCACTCCTTGGAAGGTGGAAAATCAAATATAAAAGGCATGTCATAGGACAAAGTTGGAGTAGTTCTGATGTTGGAGTATTGAGCTGGAGCCCTGGGAATAAGAAAGCTTGGTCGTGAGGAAGGAGAGAAGGCCCTGGGAAAAGAGATGAGTGATTTGCCTGAGAGTCGACAGCTGGCCTTGTGGAGAAAGGCAAAGCCTAGAGAGCCTCATAGTCTACAGATGACTTTGTGGAGGAAACAGAGGAGTTGAACCTGGAGAGAAATGGTGCCACAGGAAAAAAGAACCCAAGAAGCCTGAATTCTGGCAAACGTTGGCAGCTGTCTTGTTCCAACACATGGCAATGGACTTTGGTGAGGGAAGAAACTTATGCTTTATGGCCTGGAAACTGTGGACTTCTACCCCAAATAAAAACACTTTATAAAATCCAACTGATTTCTGGTATTTTGCATCTGCACCCCTTTGGCTGAATAATACAGGCAGTGTCTAGCAAATGAGGACAGACCAATACAACATGCCCGTGAAACTGATACTTGCACTTGTGAACATTTTTCTTCCAAAATTGAAACTTAATCTAGTAACATTTATTGCCTAAGATTTACCTTTGGAAAGCCTCAGTGTTGCTCAAATGTGTCATGTGTTTAAGACAAACTCAGCATATAAACTCAATACTTACCCCTCATTGGGGAAAGAGACTCCTAAGGATAAGCCTTCCTGGTGCAGAGGGATTATTACCAAGCACCAACCAGCAGTTCATTTGGAAAATACCATGACCAAAATGAGAAATATTAAACACAAATGAGTTTTTATGACTAAGAGATTTCAAAGTGAGTCAGGAGGTCATTCCAGATGTTATGCTTATGCAAATCCCAGGAAGTTCTCACTGACTGCCACAGGAAACAATGCTTCAAGCAGCAGTGATCCTGAGGGCTCTAGACCATCTAGAACTTATAGGCAGGGGCAGAAATCCCCAGAAATTTGTCATCCTATTGGTGGGCCGTATCTTGGAATAAAAGACAACCTATCACCCAAATGTATGAAAGTTAGACTTATTTTTACTTTTCATTCACATGGTACTTCTGCCTCTTTTATTTGAACCAATAATTAGCAATATTCCCATTAAATTTATATCTCACAGTTTTTAATAGTCTGATTATTCACATGCCAGTTGAGCGCTGAATCTCAGCAAAGTTGCAGCCAACACCTACTCTCCAGTTGATTGGACTTGCTTAAGACAACTAACAAAAGGGTGATGGTGGACAATGCTCCTCATAAGAAGCAGAGAGCATATGCAATTGCAATCAAGACAGTTCCATCCATCTGCCCCTTGGATCTAAGCCTCATCTCAATTGGAACCACAGTAGCCATCACCATCCCAAAATCCTTAAGATTGTGAAATGAACAAACATAAAGGGAGACTGTAACTATGGACTAAAGTAGACTGATTATTGCAGTAATGGAAGAATGTATAACATTGATATAAACATTGATATAAAGTGGTCACCAGAAGTTCTGAGGGATGGAGAGGGAAGAACAGGTGTAACATGGGTCATTTTCATGACATTGGAATCATTCTACATGACATTGCAATGATGGATACAGACCAGTTTACATTTTGTCAAAATCTATAAAATTGTGTGGTGCAAAGTGTAAATCATAATGTAAACTCTAGACCATGGTTAATAGCAATGCTTCAAATATGTGCTCATGAATTGTAAATAAATGTACCACACTAATGAAAGATGTTGATGATGGGGAAGAGTTTGGGATTGAAAGGGAGTAGGGTGTGATGGAGTTCCCTATATTTTTGAAGTAAATTTTTTGTAACCTACAACTTCCTTCAAAAAATAAAAAATAAAATAAAAATGATAATATGGGAATATGGGATTTAATTTTATCATATGTATACATGATCAAACATTTTTTTCACTTTCTTCATTAACAAGGAGAACTGAGTCACGTCATTTAATCAATCTGTGTTCATTTATCATCTTTCAGAACACTGGAGAAACAACTGAGTTTATGTTTACTATTTAATAAGATAAATGTGTCTGGGCAGGATTTTTCAAAGTAATCCTTCCATAATTTGTTAAGATTCCTTTTGTCCGTTATTTTATTTTTTTAAATTGAAATAAAAAAATTCCCTGGAGACTAGAAGACAGTGGTATGATATATTCAAGGTACTGAAATAGAAAAATTTTCAGCCCCCAATTTTTTGTCTGGCAAAACTGTCCTTCAAAAATAAGTGAGATTTATAGCATACACATAGAAACTGAGCAACTACATCAACAAGTAACATGTTCTACAAGAAATACTAAAGGGAGCTCTGCAGGCTGAAATGAAGAGACAAAAAGGAGTGCAATGGAGTGGTCTGAAGAAATGAAGAATATGAGAGGATAATTAAGAGGGTAAAAATAGAGACAAAAAGACATGAAACTTAAAAACCAAAGGTTGAAATAGCTCAAGTATGTATTACCTGTATAGTAATAACACTGAATGTTAATGGATTAAACTCTCCAATCAATGGACTGGCAGAATGTTTAAGAAAATATGAGACACCTATATGCTGTCTACAAAAGACTCAACCTAGAACCAAGAATACAAATAGATTGAAAGTGAGAGACTGGAAAAAGATATTCAGTGCATGCAGTAACCAAATAAAAGCTGGAATAGCTATACTTATATCAGCTGAAATAGACTTTCAAAGCAAAATTGTTATTAGAGAAAAGGAAGGTCACTATATATTAATAAAAGGGCCAATTCAAATGGATGAAAAAATGATCATATATGTATATGCACCTAAAGAGAATGCTGCAAATTACATGAGGCAAAATCTTGTAAAACTGAAACTAGAAATAGATGTCTCTAGAATAATAGCTGGAACCTTCAATACACCACTCTCAGAATTGGATAGAACATCTAGGCAAAGGATCAATAAAAGGCATAAAGAATTTGACAATAAGATAAATGAACCTAATAGACATATACAGAACATTGCATTCCAAAACAGCAGAACATTCATTCTTCTTAGGGGCTCATGGTTCTTTCCCCAGGATAGACCATATATTGGGCCACAAAGTAGGTCATAATAAATGTAAAAAGATCAAAAGTATACAAAATGCTTTCTATAAATATAAGGTTATAAAAGCTGGACATCAATGACAGGTAGAAAAAGAGGCAATTCACAAATACATGGAGATTAAACAACCCACTCTTAAATGATCAGTGGTTCAAAGAAAAGATTACATGAGAAATCAATAAATATCTTGAGATTAATGAAAATTAAAACACAACATATCAATCTATGGGATGCAACAAGAGCAGTGCTGAGAGGGAAATTTACAGCCTTCATTTTTTACATTAAAAAAAGAGCTTAAATCAAAGACCTAACTACATAGCTGGAGGATCTAAAAAAAGAAGAGCAAACTATTGCCAAAGGAAGGGGAAGGAATGAAATAAAGATTAAAGCAGAAATAAATGAAGCTAAGAACAACAAGAGCAAAACAACAAAAAGAATTAACAAAACCAAAAGCTGTTTTTTTTGAGAACATTTAAAAATTGACAAAAACTTAGCTAGCATATTATCTAGCTACAGTGGTAAGAAAAAAAAAAAAACATGATATGGGGATAATGATAAAAAGTTTGACCAAGAGAATTGAATTGAGAATTCAGAAACAGTCCCTCACATCTATGGTCAAGTGATTTTTTGACAAGGCTGTCAAAACCGGTCAGCTGGGTCAGAATAGCCTATTCAACAAATTGTTCTGGGAAAACTGGATATAAAAATATAAAAGAAACAAAGAGGACCCTTCTCTCATACTTTACACAAAAATTAATTCAAAATGGATGAAGGAAATAAATTTTAAAACTAGAACCATGAAACTCTTAGAAGAAAATGCAAGGAAACATCTTCAAGATCTTGTGCTTGGGGTTAGTTTATTGGAACTTACACAAAAATCACAAACAACAAAAGGAAAAAAGATAAATGGGACTGCCTCAAAATTAAACACTTTTATTCTTCAAAAGAATTTGATAGGAAAGTAAAAAATGGAATCCTACTAAATGGGAAAATAATCTTAGAAAACACATATCTGTTAAGGGAATGATCTCTGTATTACATAAAGAGATCACACAACTTAATGAAAAGATGACAATCAACCCCATTAAATTGTGGTCAGAAGAGTTGAGCAGATCTTTTTCTGAGGTGGTAATACAAATTGCCAAAAGACACATGAAAAGATGTTCAACATCACTAGCTATTCAAACAATGCAGATCAAAATAACAATGAGATATTATCTCATACCATAAAGAATGGACGGTTTTGAACAAAATCTTCCAGTGCTGGAGAGGATGTGGAGAAATAGGAACACTACTTCACTGTGTTGTAAGGGACAGAATATCAAAATAGGCACAATGATATGGAAGTTAAAATATACACTCTTATTAAACAATCAGTGAGTCAAGAAGGAAATTGCAAAAGAAATAAGTAACAACATTGAAATGAATGAAAATGAGAACACAACATATCAAAACCTATGGGATGCAGCAAAAGCAATGCAGAAAGGGAAATTTAAAGCCAGAAATGCCTATATTAAAAAAAAAGAAAGAGCTAAAATCAATGACCTAATTACACACATGGAGGAAATAGAAAAAGAACAACAAACTAATCCCAAAGAAAGCAGAAAGAAGAAAATAAAGATTAGAGCAGAACTAGATGAAATTGAGAATAAAAAAATCACTAGAGAAATTTAACAAAATCAAAAGCTCATTCATTGAGAAGATTAATTAAGATGACATACCCTTATCTAAACTAACAAAGAAAATAAGGAGAGAAGATACGAAAAAAATGCAATACAAAAGGAGAGGGTGCTTATCACACAGAAATAAAGAGTAGCATAAGAGGATATTTTGAAATATTATATGTCAACAAGGTGGATAACTTAGATGAAATGGACAATTTTCTAGAAACACACAAGCAACCTACACTGATGAAAGAAGAAATTGTTGAAATCAACTGAACAATCACAAGTGAGGAGGTTTAATTAGTCATCAGAAATCTCCAATCCATGAAAACCCCAGGACCAGATACTTTCATGGGTGAATTCTACCAACCATTCCAGAAAGAATTAATAGTAAACCTACATAAACATTTCTAAAAAATAGAAGTGAAGGAACATTAATAACTCATTCTATGTTGGAAACAAGATCCTAAAACCAAAACAACATAAAGGCACCACTAGAAAAGAAAACTACAGACCATTCTAATGAATTTAGATGATTAAATCAAGAAAATACATGCTAATCATATTCAACAGCACATCAAATGAGTTATACACCTTGATCAAGTGGGTTTTATCCCTGTTCTGCAAGAATGGTTCAATGTAAGGAAATCATTCAATATAATACAACATATTAACAAATCAAAAGAAAAAAAAAATCTAAATATGATCTATATTGATTCAGAAAAAGCATTTGACATAATACATCATCCTTTTTTGATAAATACACTTCAAAAGATAGGATTAGGAGGAAACTTCCTCAGCATGATAAAGGGTGTATATGAAAAACTCACAACTAACATCATAATCAATGGTGAAATGCTAAAGGCTTTCCCTCTAAGATTTGGAACAAGACAAGGATGTCCACAGTCATCACTCTTATTTTAGATTATGTTAGAAGTACTTGCTCATGCACTTATGCAAAAAAAAGGAGTAAAATATTCACTATTTGCAGATGACATTATCCTATATGTAGAAAGCCCTGAAAAACTACCACAAAGCTTCTAGAGCTGATAAATGAGTTAAGAAAAGTGACGGCATACATGATCACCATGGAAATATTAGTAACATTTTCATACACTAATAAAAAGCAATCTGAGGAGGAAATCAAGAAAAAATTTCATTTCCAATAACAACTAAAAGAAGAAACATCTAGGAATAAGTGTAGCTAAAGATGTAAAGGACTTGCATACAGAAAACTTCACAAAACTGTTGAAGGAAATCAGTGATGAACTAAATAAATAGAAGAATATTTCATGTTCATGCATTAGAAGACTAAACATCATTAATATGTTTCTCCTATGTAAATTTACTTACAGATTTAATGCAATCCAAATAAAAATTACAACAGCATTTTTTTTTTTTTTACCTAATTGGATCTATATTGATCTATATTATGAAATTTATTTGGAAGGGCAAGGGGACTTGAATAGCCAAAAACATATTGAAAAAGGAAAATGAAATTGGAGGAATCATGCTACCTGACTTTAAACATACTATAAAACAATAGAGGTCAAAGCTGCATGGTATTGGCAGAAGTGTAGATATACTGAGCAATGGAAATGAATTGAGAGTTCTGATATTGAACCTCAGATAAACAGTCAACTGATATTTGACAAAGCCACCAAGACCAGTCAAATGGGAAAGAATGGCCTCTTCAAGAAGTGGTGCTGACAGAACTGGATATCCATGTCCAAAAGAATGAGGGAGGATCACCATCTCATGCCTTGTGTAAAAATTAACTCAAGATGGATCAAAGATCTAAATATAAGCTCCAAGGCTATAAAATTCCTAGAAGAGAAGGTAGGAAAGTATCTATGAGATCTTGCATTAGGAAAAGTATTCATAAACTTTACATCTAAAGTGAAGAATGAAAGGAAAAATAGATAAATGTGACCTCTGCAAAATCAAAAACCTTTAAAGGAGTTTTTTTAAGAAAGTGAAAAGGCAGCCTACTCAATGGGAGCAAATATTTAAACCACTTATCCAACACAGGCCTAATATCCAGCATATATAAAGAAATCCTACATCTCAAAAATAAAATACAAACAACCTATTTTTAAAATGAGTAATGACTTTTACAAACAGAAAATACAAATAGCTAAATAGAACATGAAAAAATGTTCAGCATCACTAACTATTAGGGCATTGAAATCAAAACTATGTTGATATATTACACCTATTAGACTGGTGGCTATTTAAAAAAAAACAAAACTAAAAGTGTTGGAAAGGATATGGAGCTAAGGATATATTCACTCACTGTTGGTGGGAATGTAGAATGGTGTAGCCATTATGGAAGATAGTTTGGCAGTTCCTCAAGAAGATAACTATAGAATTGCCATATGATCCAGGAATCCTATGGCTGAGTATAAACACAGAAGAACTGAAAACAGGGACATGGACAGATCATTGCACACAAATGCTCATAGTGGCATTATTCACTCTTGCCAGAAGTTGGAAGCAACCCACATTCCCATTAATAGATGAATAGATAAGCAAAATGTGGTACATACACAAAATAGAATATTACTCCTTTGTAAGAAACAAAGAAGTATTGAAACATGACAAAATGGATGAATCTTGAAGACCTTATGATGAGTGAAATAAGCCTGTTACTAAAGGGCAAATATTGAATGACATTACTGATATGAACTAAGCATATTGAGCAGACTCACAGAGATAGAGTCTGGAAGATAGGTTATCAGGAGACACAAAGGTAGTAGAATGTGGGGAGACAATGCTCAATATGGACAAAAGCCATAATAAGGTGGAAGGCAGGGGTTTGACAGTGGGTGGCTGTGATGGTGGTGCAGGGATGTAAGGGAGGTTGATGGAGCTGGATTGTGAGGGTGAAGAGGATAGTAGTTTGGCTTTGACTTTCCATGGAAGAAGGGGAAGGCTGGAGGAAGAAACAGGTGAACTCTGGGTATTTGTCTATCTGTGCTTGAAACTACAATGGTGAGGATGTTCTTTTGGTCAATATGGCAAGGAAGGATCACTAGTGCAGGGCAACAGTGATGGGGTATATGTGGGATTAGGTACAACTAGGGCATACTTCTATGGAATATGAATGTGTTCATCTTTTCATATGATGTCATCTCAGTGGGTGGAGACCCACACAATAAAAAAGAAAACATTAAAGTCCTGTTCTGGGGAGTCCTGCTTCATTCTCAAATAGAGGGATAAGAATCTCTCAAGGATATAGACAGTGCATAATAAAAGAAAGCAGATCATAATGTCACACCCTCAGTATTAATGCATGTAATTATGAACCTTATTCTTCCAAAATTGAAAATTAGTGATTACCATAGGTTCCGAGGGGAGGTGATAGAAAGAATGGGTGCTATATAGGATATTTTGAGGGCATTGGAATTGTTCTCCATGATCTTATATTGACAGATACAGACCATTATACATTTTGTCAGAACATGTAAGTGTACAGTGTAAAATGTAATCTATAAAGTAAACCATTGACCTTGGTTAGTAGCAATGCTTTGATATTTGTTCATCAATTGTAACAAATATACCATACTCATATAGGAAGCTTTTGGTATGTGAGGATGTGGAGAAGGTAGAGGGTGGGGTGTATGTGAATCCCTTATATTTCTATGTGACTTTTCTGTAACCTAAAACTTCTTGGAAAATAAAGTGAAAAAACAAGATAATGGGGGGAACACACAGAAGAAAATTTCAATATACTTAAAAGGTAACAGATCTTAAGTTAATGAAAGGCAAAATGCACAATAAAATTAATTAACTTATTTTTAATTTTATTATTTTTTACTTTCTTTTGGGAGAGGTTTTTGATTGCAGAAATGGTGCAACTGTGACAGGGATGGGTTACTGGTGTGGCATGTCAGTTGTGGGGGGATCTGTGGAGGGGTGTACCTGCGGCTTATGTCAATGGAATATGAATGTATTCATTTGCTATTGGAGAGATGTCTCCATGAGTGGGTTCCCACAGAATAACCAAAGGAACATTGAATTTCCATCCTAGGAAGTCCTGCTACATTTTCTAAAAGAGTGGCAAAAATCTCTAGAGTACATGGGCAGTGTCTAGTGAAAGAGGACAGATCAATATGCTGGGCCCTTGATACTGATGTGTGCACTTATCAACCTTCTTCTTGTAAATTTGAAACTTTGCTTAGTAATATATATTACCTAAGTTACTTCTTGAAAGCCTCATAGTTGCTCACATGTGGCCTCTCTCTAAGCCAAAGTCAGCATATAAACTCATTACTTTCCCCTCGGTGTGAGACATGACATCCAGAGATGAGGTTCCCTGGCACCAAGAGATTATTACCAAATGCCATCTAGCAATGCATGTGGAAAAATACCTACACCAAAATGGGAAATATTAAATACAAATAAAATTTTATGGCTACGAGGTTTCAAAGTGAGTTGGGTGATCATTCCATAGGTTATGTGTATGCAGGTCTCAGGAGGATCACACTGACTGCCACATTAAACAGTGCCACAGTAAACAATGCCTCATGCAGGGGTGCTCCTGAGGTCTCTAGAGACATCTAGAAACTATAGGCAGGGCAGACAACCTCAGGAAATGGCACCTTGGAATATATCTTGGAGTATATGATAACCTATCTCCCCAATGTATTAGAAGTAGAATCATTTATATATTTCCTACAAATGATTCTTCTGCCCCTTTTAGTTGAACCTATAATTTAGTTGAACCTGCTAATTATAAATGTATGTCCCAGGGAATTAATCTTCTGGCTGTTCTTATGCCAGTTGAGCCCTGAATCTCACCAGAGTTTCAACGCCTAATCTCTAGCTCATCAGACTAACCCAGAGAAATAAACAAAAGGAGGATGAGAGACAATACTCATCACCCAAAACAAAGAATGTCTACAGGTGCAAGCAAGACACCTCCATCCTTCTGCCCCATGGTATCTAAGCACCCTCTTAAACAAAAGCAGAGTGGGCATGACCATCCTCAAGATTTAGTATTGAACAAACATAAGGGGGATTACAACTATGGACTAAAATATGCTTAATATTATTCTAGTAATTGAAGTATGTATAAGAGTGATATAAAGACAGTGGTCACCAGAGGTTCTGGGGGTGGAAGAGGGGAAAATGATGTAGCATTGGGCATTTCTGAAACATAAAAATTATTTTGCATGATATTGCAATAATGGATACAAACCATTATACATTTTGCCAAAACCTATAAAATTGTGCTGTGCAAAGTGTAAACCATATTGTAAACTAAAGCCCACACTTAGTAGCAATGCTTCAATATGTGTTCATCAATTGTTACAAATATTCTTCACTAATAAAAGATGTTGTTAATAGGGAAAGTGTGGGAGTGGGAGGGGGTGGGGCATATAGGAATACCCTATATTTTTTATGTAACATTAACTTGGGAATTATCCTGAGTGACATTAGAACGACAGATATAGGCCATTTTACATCAGCATATAACATGCAGAACTGTGTGGGAGAGAGCGTGGTCTACAATGTGAAGTATGGTCCATGCTTAATGGCAAAGCCCCAGGATGTGTATATCCATTGAAGTTGATGTGCCACACTAATGAAAGATGTTTTTGTGGGATGTTATGGGAGGTGTGGGAGGTGGGGAACATGGGAATCCTTGTAATTTTTGTGTAACATTTATGTAATCTAAGCATCTTTTAAAATATATATAAAAAAATAAAGAAAGAAAAAATACAAGGAAATATCATCTCACAGAATTCAGAATTATTGTTATTTAAAGAACAGTAAACTTTAAATGCTGGAGAGGATGTGGAAGAATAATAATGCTCCTTCACTCTTGTTGATACTGTAAAATGAAACATCCACTGTAGAAGAGGATCTGGCAATTCTTCTAGAAAGTGAATAAAAAATTCCGTATGATCAACATTCCCATTACTAGGAATCTATTCAAAAGAACTGAAAACAAGGGCATGAACAGATATTTACACACTGATATTCACAGAAGCATTATTCACAATTGCTAAAAGAGGGAAACAACTTAAGTGTCCATCAACTGAGTAATGGATAAACAAGATGTGGTATATTCATATGATTAAACATTACTCATTTGTAAGAATAAATCAATTGGGGAAGCACATGAGAACATGGAAGAGCCTTGAGGCTATTATGTTGAGTGAAATAAGCCAGACGCAAAAAGACAGATATTGTCTGGTCTCACTGATATGAACTAAATACAGTAAGTGGACTGATGGACGTACACCATGAAGTAGAGGTTACTGGGAAATGGAATGTGTGATAAGGTGGAGAAGATGCTAGATGTATGTATAATATTTAGTAAGGAATGTAAGTGGGATTTGTTCGCTTCAAGATTCTACATTTGTGGCTAGAGATAACAGAGGGGAGCAGATGTCCAAATGTCACTTTAAAAAACAAAGCACTGATTCTCTGTGTACAGTGCCTTCCCCAAAACTCTCAGTCCCATAATGAACCTCAGAAAAATGGAGATAATCCTTTTATTAACACATGGGGAAATGAAGCTCTGAGAGAAAGGGCTGTATGGATGTCCACACAAAAAGTCAGCAATTTGATCTTTTTCCTCTCATGCCTGTACATAGCCTAAACCCAGATTCAAGGTAAAATAGGAGAACCAGTCCCCTTTCTCTGCTCCAAGGGAATTTAGGCACTAATTTCTCCTGGAAAAATAATATGGGGAAGTTGAGGACATGGGGTAAGATATTCCATCCATTCTTGTTTACACTCAACCATACTCAGGGGTAGGAGAATATCAGTGGCACGAATCACTGATTTTAGAAATGTTCCTACCGGGACTTCCTTGGCCATAGAAATATTTCCCACTCTGACACTTAGAGTCCCCATAACTAAAGGGAAGTACTTCTCCAAATGCTATGAGATTCCCACCAATATGATGTAAAGATGTGTACAAGAACTATCACAGAACATTTTTTATAATGGGTTCAAAGTTAAAATCTGAATTCTCATGAAAAGACAAATGGATAGACAATCTGTAGTATGTCTTAAAATTGAATACCAGTCAGAAATAAGAGTGAACTCCCGAAATAAACAAAATTCTTATGCTGAGTGAATAAGCCTTACCCAAATGAGTACATATGGTATGAGTCTGTAAATATGAAGTTCCAGAACAGGCATAATTCATCCATTGTTGTGAACTATTAGAAAGTGTCAATTTTTGTCTAGAGGTGGATGTTTACTGGGAAGGACATGAGGGAACTTTGTAGAGTGAAGATTAATGGGTTACTATTTTATAACTTGATAGGGATTGGCTTACATTGATGTATGCATCTGTTAAAACTCTGTTAAAATGTGTGAATTCTCTTGTATGTAAATTTTAACTAAAATGAATAAAGTCTAAAAGTCTTACACACAAGTTGAATGCATTTTGAAATACTAGGAAAAATATTATTGATGTCTCTAACCTTCCTTTTTTTTATAAACAAGTATGATTTTATTTTATAATCATATATATTTATATCCCCATGTGGAAAATGGAGGTAGTTCATTCCACATTCAAACTAACCTAAATGCATGTACATTAAATGTTTTGCAATAATAATAATTTTCAGTTTCTGGGACTTTCCCCCTAAAATACAAATTTGACAGAGTACCAATATTTTCTGAGATTTTGTCAATAAACGGAGTTATTGCTAATGACAATAAATAACAATAATCATAAAATTAATAACAATAAAAATCCTAGAAAGAGTTTTAATATATTTTTTCCTTACAACCATGATTTCCAGAGTTAAAATGTTTCATAACTAATGATTTACTTTTAAAAAACTTTAGATTACATAAATGTTACATAAAAAATATAGGGTTCTCCCACATACCCTGCCTTCTCCCACTCCACCACTTTTGTCTATTAACAGCATC
Organism: Tolypeutes matacus; assembly: GCA_026826555.1. Classification (NCBI taxonomy): domain Eukaryota; kingdom Metazoa; phylum Chordata; class Mammalia; order Cingulata; family Chlamyphoridae; genus Tolypeutes; species Tolypeutes matacus. Next base: position 156,392 of record JAKSZT010050754.1, on the reverse strand, counting down.
TTTCATTAGTGTGTTACCTTTGCTACAATTGATGAATACATACTGAAGCACTGCTGTTAACCATGGTGTATAGTTTACTTTGTGGTTTACACTTTGCATCACACAATTTTATAGGTTTTGACAAAATGAATAATAACCTGTATCTGTAATCACAATGTCATGCAGGACAATTCCAATGTCCAAAAAATACCCCACGTTACACGTATTCTTCCCTCTCCCTCCTCTCAGAATCTCTGGTGACCACAGCCTTTATATCACTGATTAAAAATTCTTCCTTGTCTAGATTAGTAATGTCTATTTAGTCCATAGTTGCATCACCCCATGTTTGCTCATTACTCAGTCTTGAGGATTTGGGGGTGTTGATGGCAACTCTGTTCCTGATTGAGAGGGGACTTAGATCCCATGGGTCAGATGGATGGATCTGTCTTGCTCACAGTTGCGGTTAATCTGTTTTTGTGACAGGCATTTTCCACCATCAGCCTTTTGTTAATTGTCCTCGGTGAGAGTAAGTGTTGCAACTCTGCTGAGATTCATGGCTCAACAGGCATATGAACAGACCAAAGATTTATGTCTCTGGAAAATATATTTATTGGGTATAGTGCTACATATAGACTCAAATAAAAGGTGCAGAAGAGCCATGTATAGGGAAATTATGAGTCTAACTCTGTTATATTCAGGAGCATATATTCCAAAGTGAGGTCCACTGATAGGGTGCTGAAGTCCTGTGATTATCTGTCCTGCCTATAATGTCTACATGTCTCTAGAGCCCTCAGGAGACCCATTGTTTTAGAAACTATTTAGTTTGGCCTTCAATGAAATCCTGCTGAGACATGCATAAGAATAATTTCTGGAATTACCTCCTGACTAACTTTGAAATTGCTTAGATATAAAAACTCATTTGTATTTAATATTTACCCTTTCGGGTCTAGGTCTTTTTCCAAATGCATTGCTAGTTGGCACGGGGTAATAATCCCTCAGTGCCAGGGAAGCTCATCCCCAGGAGACATGTCCCATGCCAGGGGGAAGGTAGTACATTTATATTGTTGAGTTTAGGTTAGAAAGGCCACATTTGAGCAACAAGGAGGTTTTCAGTGGGTATCTCTTAGGCATTATATAATACTAGGTAGAAAAGGCTTAATTCTTTCAAAAAACAATGGAGGAAGGGCAAAAAGATATTTGAGGGAGCTGCTTTAGAGAGCTGCAGACCAAGAGAGTGCTGCAATCATCCAGTAGGGAAAGGGACAGAGAGAAAAAGAGGCCAAATGAAAACAGCAAGTTACTAACCCTGTGTCTGGGAATGGCACAGATATCTCACCCTAATGATGAATAGCTTCAAGCTTTCTTTTAATGGCTAAAAAATAAATTCATGTATTGCAGTATGTGATAAAATTTAACTTTAAACATAACTTTAATGTTTCCACCCCTATCCCATCAGGTCTCAGCTTGATGTTCCAAGGATAGAGAAGGTGGATGTGTTTGGGGACCAGGAGATCTGAGTTTGTGACTTAAACACAGGTGAGGCTGTGGCCAGAGCAATCTGCTGAGAGGTAAAAGAAGGAGATGCCAGCAGAAAGAACAAGTCTATGGAGCATCATCTGGCTCCATGACTCCTGGGTTCATGTCAGGTAATGGGCCTGGGTTTTTTATCATTGTCTCTCTACAGAACTGGCCAATACATGATTGAGCTCTCAGTGCATCACAGTGGGATCTCTCTGATGTCCTTTTGGCCCACCTATGTGACCACTCTGCTTGGACTCACTCCACAGAGACCTCACAGGCCCAGAATCCTCCCCTCCTGCACCCCACTTCCACTCCCCCCTCTATACAGTCAGATGTTGATACTTTTTCAGTGAATTTGTTGGGGATCAGAGAGGGTAAAATATTCAGGATCACACTATCAGCTAGAAACAGAGAAGTCTTCTGTAGCTCAGTGTCCCTAGGTCAGGGCGCAAAGAGTAACTGGGTTTGTAGAGGCCTTACTCTGCTTATTAGGCACAGAGTGTTTGTGGGCCCCAACTCATTACTTTAGAACCCACCTCTCAGAAGCCCTTCCCTGTGCAGTCTATGGGAATTTCCATGCTTAGAGTAAACAACTCTCAACAAACTTCTTTATACATATTATCCATAAGGGTGACAAAATTTCTTCCTCTTTGTCCTCTTTTGTACCCAAATGCAGTGGGTATTTTCTGCTTTTGACCATTATTTTGACACCAAGTAACATTTAAAAATTTTTTTTTTAATTTAAGTTTATCATTCATACATGAACATACATAAACATAAGTGTATAATATAAATTGTGAACTTACAAAACAAGCATGCATATCATCATACAAACTTCCCATACATTACCCCACCACCACCAACTTACAATGTATGCAAAAAATTGTTACAAACTATGAAAGAGCATCATCAAAACTATAATACTAACACTAGCCAATATCTTACATTTGGCATATTGTTCCCCCAACACACCCAGTTAATGACACCCTGTATTAGTACTATATACTTGTTATAGTTCATGAGAGAATGTTCTAATATTTCTGTTAACCACAGTTCATCTTCCACCACAGGATTCATTGTGTCATACAGTCCCATGCTTTGTACAATCCATTCAAAGTGCACACTCAGTGACTCTCATATTCATCACAGTGTTGTGCTCTCATCACCTCAGTCAATTTTAGAATGTTTTCATTATTCATTAAATAATGAAAAAATCCCACACCCTTCATATCATATATGTATTTTTTAATTTAGGGTGATGTTTATTCCCAGAAAAATAGGGGGTGATCATTTTTTGTGTGTGTTCCTCATAGAAATTTCACTGGGTGTTGAGTGTAAAAAAATTTTTTTTCATCAAGTTGGTTTGGAGCTGGACTGCCTGAGTTTTGTTTCCCCTTGTCACTGGCCATCATTAGCTTTGGCTGGTATGTGTCTTAAACTATCTTTGTCCCTTTAACACATACATAAAGAAGAGGAAGATGGAACCTGATTCAGAGGTTCCTGTGTCAAAAGTGCAGGAACAAAGTCAAGATCACAGAGTAATACCACTGCAGTTACCACTTTTAGTCCAATTTTTAAAGCAACTTGAGCTGCCCTATTGTTTGTAACAGCGGCCCTAACATAAAAATCATCATTGTATTAGACTGCCAAAGGGGTGCAGATGCAAAGTTTCAGAAATCTGTTGGCTTTTATAAAGGGTATTTATTTGGGATAAAAATTTATAATATTAAGGCCATGGAAAGTCTAACTCAAGGCAACATAATAGGTGCTTTCTTACCAAGTCAGGTGCCATGTTTTCAAGCAAGTTGGTGGGTGATCTCAACCTTGACTCTACTCTGTTCTGGGCTTCTTCACCTTCTTGAGCTCTGTAGATCGAGTCTTTTGAGACTTCATACTTAAGTGATCCTGTAGTTCTCTTACTCCTGGTTTAGGACTTGTTTCTTTCTGGGCCTTATATATCAGTCTCAGATGTTCCGCTCTCTTCACAGTGTCAGCTATAATCTTTCAGGTGAATGACTCATCTTTCCCTGGGGCTGTGGGTGTTTGAGCCTTCTCCTTTCTGTCACATGGCAGGATAAAAAATGACAGAGGTTTCTCTTTCTGTGTGTTCTGTTGAATTGTCCATATATAGCACACCCAGCAAGGGGATAAGGACTCAAACTGAGTCATGCCTTAACAGACATAGTCAAATTAAAAAAAACCTATAAGCAATCTAAACAGTTAATCTAATCAAAGTCACCTCAACTGAATTTAATATAATCACACCCAGAGGAATAGATTAGTTTATAAACATAATATTTCTCCTTTTGGGATTCATAAAACTGCCACACTCATATATTGCAGAGTGGTCATGTAGAGCCTGTTGTACTCATACTTAGAGTTTGAAGGGACAAAACATTCCTGTGTAAGGCCTTGGGCCTTATCTCTCCAGACTTGCATTGTAACTATGAACTCTAAGATATCAGCACATTTTAGCATACTTTAATTTGGCCAACTCCAAGGAAGATAAAAAGGAAAATGTCTGCCTCTTGTCTATGATTCTCAAATAGTTTCCTGTTTTCTGTGTTAGGAGAAGTGAAATACTCCTGAGACTCTTCAATACCCTGCAGTTCTAAACTTACAGCCAAGTGATAGGGTAGTAAAAGAAGATTTGAGAGAAGTGTGAGGCTCTCTCACCAGCTCTAATATTATAGGAGTTTCTACCTTGAATAATATCTGTTTTTTAATGTAGTGATTAGTGTCTGTATTTTGGGACAGAACCAAGAGATTTCATTTCATGTGGACAATCGGGCTCCTGGTGCACAAGAAACTATCAGAGCACAGTTAGAGCCTCTTCTAGGAATCTGCAGTAAATTGCCTTGACCACCTTCCATCAAAGCTCAGAAATTGCATGGGAAATATCATATCCAGTACAAGAAACAAGTGTTGCCAGGTCTCTGCAGGTCAATAATCTGTGTGTGAAATGACTGCAGGATGGGGTAGGTGTATGCATCTACATTAGAAGCTGTGTTCCCCTTCTAGAGCACATGGATCCTTTCTCCCCAACTGCAGTCACCTCATATTGATGGGGAGGGCAGTTCTCATTCTCTTTTGCAAAATTGGGAGCATATAAGTATTTCTACCCTGAACATGCTCATAGAGACTCTATAGATGCTGAAAATTTTCAGGGCAGAAATGCTGTTGGATTTTCAGGTAAAAGACGATGGTAACAATTTATTTGGGGGATTTCCTTCCCAATCAAGTCTATATTGATTCATTGGTATTTAGATTTCAACACACACTCACAAATCACAAAAGCTTATCAATCATCTGTTTTAAAATAATAAAATATACAGTGCACAAAAAAGAATACAAGACAATCAGAGATATAGGAAATCATGACCCATCAAAAGGAAGAGGATAAAAATCCAGAAAACACCAATGAAAAACATAAGAATCTGAACAAATCAAATGAAGTCTTTTTAAAAATGGTCGAGGAGTTGAAGGAAAATACAGAGAAATAACTCAAATATATCAGGAAAACAGTTAATGGGCAGTGTGAGAATTTTAGTAAATACTGTGAGAGACATTCTGTTACTTTGGCCATATGTTGATTAGAAGTGAGTGGCTAAAACCAGGTTATATCCAAGAGGAGGGGATTACATAAAGATATGTAATACACGGTGAGGCCCCTTGGAAGATACTACGTTTCTTCCTTACTTGTGGTAACCCTTCAATTTTTTTTCTTCCAGGGGAGAGTGTGAATGTAGTCCCCCACTACCACAAATTATGCAGTCAAGTTTCCTGCATATAGGGAAACCCCAGGGGTCAGCACATTCTGAGTACAATGGATTATATTTGCCCTGGTAAAACCATCTTCATGATCATGGGACATCTCCTGCCTGGTAATTATAAACCCTTCCATTTTAAGTTCATGCATTATGTACAGATGAAACCAATTCTGGAGTTTTATAGTTTTAAAATATATATCTAATAATGTCCCTGGGAAGTAGGTGCTAAATGTACCCATGGTTCAGGTGGGGAGACTGTGGAAACCCAGGAGGCACAATTACTTGACCAGGCTCAAAGAAAAGGTACAAGTAGAGCTGGGTCTTAATCCACTTCTTTCTCAATCATGGGGTCTTATATGTCCCAGGCCTTCCTGTTACACTGTGGGGAACAATGTGTTTGTGTAAATATAGACTCAAGTAGATGAAATCAGAAAGGAGGATGAAGATTCAGCAGCCCAAGGGGACCTACAACATGTTTTGTCCTAAGAAAGGGCACAGGTTAAATGGACCATAGGAAGTGACATCATTTCCTTGGAGATATAGCACAACAGAACTTGGAACCTTGGTAACCAGGAACCCACATTCTACAGATAAACCTCATGAGGTTACTATGAACATTGAGGGATAAAGCATGGTGTGTTGAGCAGCAGACTCACAAATCTTCTTGGAAAGTTCTCTCCTGGTTCCTGGCTTTGGGATAACGATTGCTGTGTGTTGTGTTTTTTCATATTTATTATTTTCTTCTCTTCTATAAAGAAGTGCTCTGACTCCCAGCTTACTGACCTTGTGGCCATGAGGATATTTATTTTCCCATTTGTAAAGAAGTTTGGAGATTCCATTTATGAGATCAATGTCCAAGGAGTAGCTAGAACAGGGATACCAGGGGGGTGGTAGTGTTATTCCAGGCCCCCCCAATCTCCTGCAAGTGGCATGTATCATTGATTTCCTGGGCTTTGGATAAGTGACAGAATTTAGTGGCATGGAAGACTTGAGGGAAGGGTAAATTGAATTTCTATGTAAAAGGCAAAAAGAAAACTATCAATTGGCAAAGGGTAATATGTATTTATTGTTAATAACAAACATTAGACCTAAATATTACATTAAATTCCCATTTTTGTTATACCCTGGTAGTTGTGTTTTTTCTTTCATTACCTGCCTCAATTTAAATGAGATGCAGTCTATCTCAATAGTCATTGAAATAATAAATCTTACAGGTTCAATAGTATATTTTATGTGGAAGACATTTGAAGGGTCAAAGTACCTTATTTGGCTTACTGAAGTAAACATGTAAGTCATCCTTTCACAGAGTAGACATACATTTCAGGATCACTAAACTGGGAAAAGAGCTGAGATACCCGTCAACTCTCCTGTGATTTAGGGTTGATGGTACTTTCATAGGACATTGCAGCAACCTCTAAAATGTGGATGTCTTTATGACATTTACAAGACCCTTTCGTTACCTAGTACATTCGCCTCCTTTACCCAAATTTAGACAGAGAGAAAATAGTTTCTACTTCTCATGCTGAGGTTTCTTTTGACTACCAATTAGGGACTTGTAGTTTTCCAGGTGAAATTATGGAATTGCATCAGCACTAAGGTAAGGAAAATTATAAAAAGTTCAAAACTGGCAAAAGTGGCGTCTGAAGCTGTGTGATTCTGAAGTCTACTGACTTGGATGATCACTTTACACAGTCATGATTCTCCCAATGTATCCTGAGAGATTATCTGACAACTGAACCAATCTTAAGTGTTTATATCATCATACCTTGGATACACCTATAAAGGTGAGAGCCAGATCAATTGTGAGGTGATTCTAAGCTGCCAATTTTGGGTGCTTCTTAGTTATTCCCCTCTTTCTTGATGGCTCCAAGTGTCACCCAGACTCAGTAGGGCTCAACTCTGCCTGGTTGGCTTTTGCAGGACACTCAACAGGTTAAGCACAAACCCTGGTTCAAAAAACCCAGGCCCTTTTTGACTTGGCACAGTAGTCTTGGGATGTGTTTGTTAATTGAAGCACAAGTATGACTGTGCTTTTCCTTCAAAGACAAATGCCAGATTTCAAGGATAGTCCAGGGCCTGGAAGAATGCATTGGTGTCCTAGAAATTTCATCCACATGACCAGGAGGCTCCTGAGAAAAGAGAAAGTGTGTGGAAAGATTTAATAATCTAGTTGATGTACTATAAGAAAATAATTATTATTAAGAATTGTGAATTCCTAAGATTTCTAATCAATAGTCTCTGCTGTTTCAGCATAGAATTGTGAATGATTAACTTTTCCTTTGAACTTTGGAATGTTGTAATGCTGCTATGTGGGCAACATGGCTACTATAATCTATTTAATAGAAAAAAAAAAAACAAATGTTTAGAAAGAGCAAGTCACCAGATGTAGTAGTTGTGCATATGCCCTGTAAAGTTAACATCAATTTAAAGCTGATGTGTATTGAAACCTTTATGTTTCTGTTTAGTGTACCATGAACAGAATAGAAGAAATTCCTCTCAAGACATGTGTCTCTCCTGTAGAAGGATGACCACTCATGAGTTGTAAGACTCATTGGAGTTTTGAGGTTCAGAACCACTTAAAAGAGGATAGTCCCCAAGCTTCCACTTAAAGTTTCATCCAGGAGAGAAAGCTCTGCCTGGGACCATTTTTCCAATTGGGACACTGGCTGGCTGTCAAAAGGGACTTCACATCCTCATAAGAAACCAGATATGCTTTTCCATGATTGGGTGAGTTGTTATTATATATTTTCATTCTTTCTTATGTCTTGAATTATCATTTTCTTTAATGATTGCTCAGTTGTTATAATCATTTGATATGACCACAAACTCATTTGATTAAATAAAGTTGCCTTTGCATACCATTTAGAGTTTATACCTCTTCCTTAGCAAAACACTAGTGCATGATATTATGGTAGAGGATGGATATATTATTGCATCTTAGGGTTACAATTGGCTGAGTGCAGTGAGTCACCCAGCAGAGACCCACATTTATGGGGAGACTTCATCTAACTTAGTCTTTGACAGAATTCTCCTTTACACCTGAGATTACTTGACCAAATAAGAAATCACAGATGTCCAAGGCATTCATGTGCTGGCCTGTGGCTCCACCTGTTCCTGGAGAGCTGAAGGTCTTCCCCAGTTCAGGCTCTGCCAGGTGATACACCCAGGATACCAGCTGAAAATGATTCCTGATGAGAAGGGGTTATATTAGCTCATAGCAAAAAGCAGGGGCCTGGGAAGTGACTGTTGAACCACAAGAAGTAAAGAGATGGACTGAAGTCCCCTAGAGCTCCAATATCTGTAAGTCTGAGGTCTCTATCTAAGGGCAGTAGACAGTGTGGCCATTTAAGCCTGGCTTCTCCAAAAGAGTCAGTGAATTTTTAAAGAATTTCATTCTGATAGCATACTTTCTGACTAGTTCTGGACTAATTAGTCAGTGAAGACATGGGTGAACATACAAGGCTTTTCAAACATCCCCTCCTAACTGTTTAAAAAGGCAAGGCTCCAGGATGTGTAAGTTCATTGAGGGTTGTGGGCCACACTTGCGGGAGATGTTTGTGTGGGATGTGGTGGGAGGTGTGGGAGGTGGGCAACATGGGAATCCCAGTGGGTTCTGTGTAATATTTTGGATAATCTAAGCACCTCTTAATATATATATATATATAACATTTTTATAAGCAAATACACATATATGCATAGATATTTATATATCATTTTGCAAATGTTTGTATGTATTGTGAAAATTTCGATTTTTTACCCACAATAAAAATAAATAAAAAATTAAAAAAAAAATACACAGATATTCATGAACAGACATGAGGGCTAGAGGCCCTTTCTGCTGTCCACTTTTAACTGATGGCCTGTGTGTCACCCTGTCACATGTTCTTGTTCCCCATCCTGAAAGCCTCACTTGTTCCCTGGAGAGGTGTATGATCAGCACTTGCATCAAATCAACTGAACATTGACTGAAGACTCCGTAGTGACGGGCCAGCTCCTTCTCAGCTTCTGTGCCCACTGAGGACCTGACCAGCACAGCATAGATCTGGATGGTTTTGGAGCATCCCAATTATGCTGAGTGAATCCTTGGTTGCCCTCTTTATTCATGTGTGCCTTTCTATGGAAGACAAAAGCAAGGGAAAGAACAAATCTCTATACCTATCTAAAAGTCATAAAACCATTTATACATTTTAATGACACATACCTTGAAACTCTGTTAAAAACATCTTCTCAGGTACTCATGTATCTTTCTCCAGGATAGGCCATATGTTGGGTCATAAATCAGATCTTGATAAATTCAAAAAGAAGAAGTTATACAAAGCAATTTTCTAATCAGAATGAAATGAAGCTGGAAATAAGTAACAGAAAATGGGAAAATTTAAAAAAATATGGAGATTAAAATCTACTCAAATAATAAGTGGATCAAAGATAGAATTGCAAGAGAAATCAGTAAATATCTCAAAATAAATGAAAACAATAGCACAACATATCAAAACATATGGAATACAGTGAAGGCAGTCCTGAAATTTATAGCCCTTAATGCTTATATTAAAAAAGAAGAAAGAAGGACTTCCAAGAAGACGGCATTTGAATAGTTAAGCAGGGCTACCTATAACTTTTGTGTAACATTTATGTAATATAAGTATCTTTTTTAAAATTAAATATATATATATGTATTGTGTAAATTCATGAAGTTAATAATTAGAATATAGGTCACCAGAAAATAGAAGGAGGGTAGAAAATGGAAAGCTGAGGGTTAATCTGTGAAGAACTGGTAAAAAAGGTGGTTGATAAATCTTTGGAAATGATTAGAAATGGTGAAAGCACATCACAGTGTTTGTAACTAGCAGAGCCAATATACAGGTATAACAGTGATTGAAAAGGAAAGTCTTAGGAAAGCTAAAAAATGTAATATAGAACTGTGTAAGACAATAAAACCTCATGTAAAACATGAAAAACAAAAACAAAAACAAAAAAGGAAGAGCTAAAAGCTGTCCAAGGGACCTGCTTTATTTAAGACTCTGCAGGCAGGAGAGTGAGGCATAACCCACAAAAGGGTGAGGGACAGAGAGGTGGCTAAGGCAAAATGAAAACTGTGAGTGAGTTACTAACCCCCTGGGCCTAGGAATGGCACCCATACCCCACTCTTAAGGCAATCAGCCTGGATAAAACCTGTGGCACACTGTAGCCAACAGAGAAGAGAACAGAGGCCTTCCTCTCTAGGAAGAGGTAAGTTGTGTCAGAGAATGGTTTCCATTCAGCTAATTTGACCACAAGTACCTGCTTTGATTCTTGACTCTGACCAGAAAATTATCACCTGAAAGTGGATGATGAAAGAGTGACCTTCTTGGAAATATGTGCTGATGAGCAACATCTGCCAGCTGGCCAGGAAACTGCAAAGAAAGAAAAACTGCTTATAGTTGTCTCTTGTACAAAATTCCTGAGGAAGGATCTGCACTGCAGTTGTGAGTCCCTGGATCTATTTTGATAACATTAGCTGGGCAAATTTAAAGACTTAAAATAAGTTGAACCAAAAATCAAAAAGAGCTGTGAAACAAAACCACTAGGCAAGAGAGAGAAATTGAATATCATAGTAAATTCACTAACATATTCAGATGCCTAGACATCAGCAAAAACTGCAAGTCAACATAATAAACAGGAAGATATGGTTCAACCAAAGGAACAAACCACAAATCCTGATGAGGTAGAGGATTAAAGATGACTAATCAATGATAATCACACAAATATCCTAAATCAATTCAAAAATTTGAAGCCAAATATGACTAAAGAAATAAAGGATATTAAGAAGATACTTGTTGAACATAAAGAACAATATGAAAGCCTGCAATAAAAGTCACACAGCTTATGGGATGAAAGACACAATGGATGAGATTAAAAATAATCAAGTGTTATAAGGACTACTTCATTTTTAGATTAGAATTTATTGTGTTACAATTCTAGAGGCCATAAGTCCAAATTGGTTTGGTCTGAGATCAATATTTTAGTCAACAGGAAAATACTCCATCTGGAGACTATAAGGAAGAATCCATTTTCTTGTCTATTCCAGCCTGTAAACTTCAGCATTTTTCAGCTTCTGGTAGCTGTCAACATTCCTTGGCTCTTGGTCCTTTCCATCTTCTTCAAAGTCTACAGTATCTACTCTCATTAGGGATATTCCCAGAAATCTACATCATGATTGAAACTCACACATTTTATTTTCTTGGTTATTTTTGTTTCATTTCTCCTAGGACATAAGAGCAGTGAAGGTGGGAACCTTATATATTTTAGCAATTAGGCCCCAGAAAATTCAGGTTCTGGGATATTTGAAAGCCTTAATAAATATGCAATATGGAAATAAATGATCTGAAAAGGATCCAATATCTATTATACAATTTCTGACATTAACCTAGCTCAACCTCATGCAGGTATACTTTCAAGATGGGCCTACTTCTTGTTGCACTGTTTTTCCTCTGAGGCATTTAAATATTAGTACCATTTATTCTGCACAAAGAGTGAG